>JAWPHD010007837.1:0-123033 GCA_037043455.1 Cyrtodaria siliqua | reverse complement strand
ACACATACAGAAACATTATACCCAGAGATACCCAACACATACAAAAACATTATACGCAGAAATAATCAACATATACAGAAACATTATACCCAGAAAAAAACAACACATACAGAAACATTATACCCAGAGATACCCAACACATAAAAAAACATTATACGCAGAAATAATCAACATATACAGAAACATTATACCCAGAGATACCCAACACATACAGAAACATTATACCCAGAAATACCCAATACATACAGAAACATTATACCCAGAAATAATCAACACATACAGAAACATTATACCCAGAGATACCCAACACATACAGAAACATTATACCCAGAAATACCCAACACATACAGAAACATTATACCCAGAAATAATCAACACATACAGAAACATTATACCCAGAAATAATCAACATACATGTATGCAGAAACATTACAATCAGAATACTCAACAAATAAACATTATTACCAGAAATACACAACAAATACAGAAACATTTACATCCAGAAATACACAGCAAATACAGAAACATTATATACAGAAATGAAATACTCACCATTTCAATCCGAATTCATAAACAGTAATTAAGACATTGAGGTGGACGACCTAAGAGGGTACAAAAACCTTTGTTAAGCTTAGTCATTGGAAATTGATAAAAAAAAGTCAATTACTTTACGTTTGTAATAAAACGCTGGTATATCGCATGTAAAAAGTCAATTTGCTTGGACTGCAGGGCAAATGAATTATCAACTGTTAAAAAATGTCATGTTATCCCATCATGATGATGATGTCGGGGTAACACTCCCTGAACTTTGGATTGACGCTTTTTCAGTTTTAAAGTTATAGAGCGGACATGAAATTGTAGGCAGATGGATTGTGTAATTACTATTAGAGCTATGCCAAACTTGTCTGTCACACGATACTATAAAAGAGGTCTAAGCACTGTACTGGAAGATCGTGACCTTGAAGCATTGTACAGTAATGTCATGATCTTGAAGCACTGTACTGTAAGATCATGACTTTGAAGTACTGTACATTAAGATCATGACCTTGAAGTACTGTACAGTAAGATCATGACCTTGAAGTACTGTACTGTAAGATCATGACCTTGAAGTGCTGTACTGTAAGATCATGACCCTGAAGTACTGTACAGTAAGATCAGGACCTTGATGTACTGTACTGTACTGTAAGATCATGCCCTTGAAGCACTGTACTGTAAGATCATGGCATTTAAGTACTGTACATTAAGATCATGACCTTGAAGCACTGTACTGTAAGATCATGACCTTGAAGCACTGTACTGTAAGATCATGACCTTGAAGTACTGCACAGTAAGATCATGACCTTGAAGCACAGTACTGTTGGATCATGACCTTGAAGCACTCTACTGTGATATGACCTTGAAGCACTGTACTGAAAGATCATGACCTTGAAGCACTGTACTGTAAGATCATGACCTTGAAGCACTGTACTGTAAGATCATGACCTTGAAGTACTGCACAGTAAGATCATGACCTTGAAGCATTGTACTGAAAGATCATGACCTTGAAGCACTGTACAGTAAGAGCATGACTTTGAAGTACTGTACTGTAAGATCATGACCTTGAAGTACTGTACAGTAAGATCATGACACTGAAGAAATGTACTATAAGATCATGACACTGAAGCACTGTACATTAAGAGCATGACTCTGAAGAACTGTACAGTAATATCATGACCTTGAAGTACTGTACAGTAAGATCATGACTTTGAAGTACTGTGCAGTAAGATCATGACCTTGAAGTACTGTACTGTAATATCATGACACTGAAGCACTGTACATTAAGATCATGACCTTGAAGTACTGTACTGTAAGATCATGACTTTGAAGCACTGTACTGTAAGATCATGACTTTGAAGTACTGTGCAGTAAGATCATGACCTTGAAGTACTGTACTGTAAGATCATGACACTGAAGCACTGTACATTAAGATCATGACCTTGAAGTACTGTACTGTAAGATCATGACTTTGAAGTACTGTGCAGTAAGATCATGACCTTGAAGTACTGTACAGTAAGATCATGCACTGAAGCACTGTAAATTAAGATCATGACCTTGAAGTACTGTACTGTAATATCATGACCCTGAAGTACTGTACAGTAAGATCATGACCTTGAAATACTGTACTGTAAGATCATGACCTTGATGTACTGTAATGTACTGTAAGATCATGCCCTTGAAGCACTGTACTGTAAAATCATGGCATTGAAGTACTGTACATTAAGATCATGACCTTGAAGCACTGTACTATAAGATCATGACCTTGAAGCACTGTACTGTAAGATCATGTCCTTGAAGTACTGCACAGTAAGATCATGACCTTGAAGTACTGTATTGAAAGATCATGACCTTGAAGCACAGTACTGTAGGATCATGACCTTGAAGCACTCTACTGTGATATGACCTTGAAGCACTGTACTGAAAGATCATGACCTTGATTCAAGTTGAAGAACTGTACTGTAAGATCAAGACATTGAAGCACTATACTGTAAGGTCATGCAAAATGCAATTTATGATAGCTCTACACCTTGTAGACTCAGAGAAAAAAGAAAAAGCAATTCCCTCCGTTACTTAAAGTTCTCTGGCCATGTTTTATTTCATGAAATGTTATGTTTATTTAAATCAAAATCAATACATAGCAATAGATATTTATAATTCACACATTGTAGTATCTGTGAAATGCAGAATAAGATTTTATTTGATGAGGTAGAAAACTTTGAACAGGTAAATTAATCCACAGGTAAATGTATTTATCAATTATCTGGCAGTAGTTGTGCAGCTATACAATTCAGATGACTGTCATCAAAGCGGTTTATGAGAAGTCGTTTAAGCACAAGTTAACGGACAGACAGATGGACAAAAAGTGGTCCCTTTAGCTTACGTCCAGCCTTTAGCTCAGGTGAGCTAAAAAGGTTTAGAAAAGAGATCACAATATATTCCTATATAAGCGATGGCTGTTGGTGCATTCGAAACATTTCATGAAATCTTATGTCGAAAGAAGGAATCCATATCGATTACATAAGTCACACAAACATAATGGCACCCTAGATCACAGTAGATTCCGGGCTTAAAAGGCATTAATATTGTCAACCAAAATCAATATAACTTTAAAAATTTCATTTAGCGTTCATTCTTTCTATAGCTTATTTACATGAAAGCGCTGATTTAATTTACCTTCATATGTACATGTATTGTAATAACAAGCATGTAACATAAATTATACAACCCATATGATGATATGACTAACAGCCATATTGTTTATAAAGCAACAATGTACTATTTACTGTTTTCTCTCCCCTTCATTTGTGACTATTAAATAGTGCAAAACCTGTCACAAATCCAGCCATATTGTAAATATGATGTCATTTAGTTTTTATTTCTATGCATTTGTGAGTAAAACTGTCAAGAACAATGGATAGAAAGGGTTAACAATGGATAGAAAGGGTGGGTTAACAATGGATAGAAAGGGTTAACAATGGATAGAAAGGGTTAACAATGGATAGAAAGGGTTAACCAGTACTGAAATTGTGACTTTTTTTACAATATATCGGTCAATTAATGGTTGCAAATTGTTTGTAACGGCTCCATTATTGCATCACCATTGTTTGTAATGGCTCCGTTATTGCATCATCATTCAACACAATTTGAGACCATTAAAGGACTGATATATCATCGCAAAATAAAAGTTCAATATAGGTACCCTTTTTAGTCGAAATACATACTAGGCAAGAAGGAATGGCTGACTATGTATGACTGCTGTTGGCATTGGAAGCCTATTTCATTATCATAAATTCCATGTAGGACCAATTACACCTAAATAGGGGATCATTTAAAGAAACTAACCCACCAAATAATGGCAAAATTACACTACAAAACCATTTATCAAAACTCTGTCCAGGTGTTAAGGACATTAAAATATAGGAATTGTCATGGGTTCTTAAAATATCCGTAATTGAATATGCATATTGCGTCTATACTGATTGTGTAATATGCATATTGTGTCTATACTGGTTGTGTCTATACTGGTTGTGTAATATGCATATTGTGTCTATACTGGTTGTGTCTATACCGGTTGTGTAATATGCATATTGTGTCTATACTGATTGTGTAATATGCATATTGTGTCTATACTGGTTGTGTAATATGCATATTGTGTCTATACTGGTTGTGTCTATACTGGTTGTGTAATATGCATATTGTGTCTATACTGATTGTGTAATATGCATATTGTGTCTATACCGGTTGTGTAATATGCATATTGTGTCTATACTGGTTGTGTCTATACCGGTTGTGTAATATGCATATTGTGTCTATACTGATTGTGTAATATGCATATTGTGTCTATACTGGTTGTGTAATATGCATATTGTGTCTATACTGGTTGTGTCTATACTGGTTGTGTAATATGCATATTGTGTCTATACTGATTGTGTAATATGCATATTGTGTCTATACCGGTTGTGTAATATGCATATTGTGTCTATACCGGTTGTGTAATATGCATATTGTGTCTATACTGGTTGTGTAATATGCATATTGTGTCTATACTGGTTGTGTAATATGCATATTGTGTCTATACCGGTTGTGTAATATGCATATTGTGTCTATACCGGTTGTGTAATATGCATATTGTGTCTATACTGGTTGTGTAATATGCATATTGTGTCTATACTGGTTGTGTAATATGCATATTGTGTCTATACCGGTTGTGTAATATGCATATTGTGTCTATACCGGTTGTGTAATATGCATATTGTGTCTATACCGGTTGTGTAATATGCATATTGTGTCTATACCGGTTGTGTAATATGCATATTGTGTCTATACCGGTTGTGTAATATGCATATTGTGTCTATACTGGTTGTGTAATATGCATATTGTGTCTATACTGGTTGTGTAATATGCATATTGTGTCTATACCGGTTGTGTAATATGCATATTGTGTCTATACCGGTTGTGTAATATGCATATTGTGTCTATACCGATTGTGTAATATGCATATTGTGTCTATACTGGTTGTGTAATATGCATATTGTGTCTATACCGGTTGTGTAATATGCATATTGTGTCTATACCGGTTGTGTAATATGCATATTGTGTCTATACTGGTTGTGTAATATGCATATTGTGTCTATACCGGTTGTGTAATATGCATATTGTGTCTATACTGGTTGTGTAATATGCATATTGTGTCTATACCGGTTGTGTAATATGCATATTGTGTCTATACTGGTTGTGTAATATGCATATTGTGTCTATACCGGTTGTGTAATATGCATATTGTGTCTATACTGATTGTGTAATATGCATATTGTGTCTATACTGGTTGTGTCTATACTGGTTGTGTAATATGCATATTGTGTCTATACTGATTGTGTAATATGCATATTGTGTCTATACTGGTTGTGTAATATGCATATTGTGTCTATACCGGTTGTGTAATATGCATATTGTGTCTATACTGGTTGTGTAATATGCATATTGTGTCTATACTGGTTGTGTCTATACTGGTTGTGTAATATGCATATTGTGTCTATACTGGTTGTGTAATATGCATATTGTGTCTATACTGATTGTGTAATATGCATATTGTGTCTATACTGGTTGTGTAATATGCATATTGTGTCTATACTGGTTGTGTAATATGCATATTGTGTCTATACTTGTTGTGTAATATGCATATTGTGTCTATACTGATTGTGTAATATGCATATTGTGTCTATACTGGTTGTGTAATATGCATATTGTGTCTATACCGGTTGTGTAATATGCATATTGTGTCTATACTGGTTGTGTAATATGCATATTGTGTCTATACTGGTTGTGTAATATGCATATTGTGTCTATACTGGTTGTGTAATATGCATATTGTGTCTATACTGATTGTGTAATATGCATATTGTGTCTATACTGGTTGTGTCTATACTTGTTGTGTAATATGCATATTGTGTCTATACTGATTGTGTAATATGCATATTGTGTCTATACCGGTTGTGTAATATGCATATTGTGTCTATACCGGTTGTGTAATATGCATATTGTGTCTATACTGGTTGTGTAATATGCATATTGTGTCTATACTGGTTGTGTAATATGCATATTGTGTCTATACTGGTTGTGTCTATACTGGTTGTGTAATATGCATATTGTGTCTATACCGGTTGTGTAATATGCATATTGTGTCTATACCGGTTGTGTAATATGCATATTGTGTCTATACTGATTGTGTAATATGCATATTGTGTCTATACTGGTTGTGTCTATACTTGTTGTGTAATATGCATATTGTGTCTATACTGATTGTGTAATATGCATATTGTGTCTATACTGGTTGTGTAATATGCATATTGTGTCTATACCGGTTGTGTAATATGCATATTGTGTCTATACTGGTTGTGTAATATGCATATTGTGTCTATACTGGTTGTGTAATATGCATATTGTGTCTATACTGGTTGTGTCTATACTGGTTGTGTAATATGCATATTGTGTCTATACTGGTTGTGTAATATGCATATTGTGTCTATACTGATTGTGTAATATGCATATTGTGTCTATACTGGTTGTGTCTATACTGGTTGTGTAATATGCATATTGTGTCTATACTGGTTGTGTAATATGCATATTGTGTCTATACCGGTTGTGTAATATGCATATTGTGTCTATACCGGTTGTGTAATATGCATATTGTGTCTATACTGGTTGTGTAATATGCATATTGTGTCTATACCGGTTGTGTAATATGCATATTGTGTCTATACCGGTTGTGTAATATGCATATTGTGTCTATACCGGTTGTGTAATATGCATATTGTGTCTATACCGGTTGTGTAATATGCATATTGTGTCTATACCGGTTGTGTAATATGCATATTGTGTCTATACCGGTTGTGTAATATGCATATTGTGTCTATACCGGTTGTGTAATATGCATATTGTGTCTATACCGGTTGTGTAATATGCATATTGTGTCTATACCGGTTGTGTAATATGCATATTGTGTCTATACTGGTTGTGTAATATGCATATTGTGTCTATACCGGTTGTGTAATATGCATATTGTGTCTATACCGGTTGTGTAATATGCATATTGTGTCTATACTGGTTGTGTAATATGCATATTGTGTCTATACTGGTTGTGTAATATGCATATTGTGTCTATACTGGTTGTGTAATATGCATATTGTGTCTATACTGGTTGTGTAATATGCATATTGTGTCTATACTGGTTGTGTAATATGCATATTGTGTCTATACTGGTTGTGTAATATGCATATTGTGTCTATACTGGTTGTGTAATATGCATATTGTGTCTATACTGGTTGTGTAATATGCATATTGTGTCTATACTGGTTGTGTAATATGCATATTGTGTCTATACCGGTTGTGTAATATGCATATTGTGTCTATACCGGTTGTGTAATATGCATATTGTGTCTATACGGTTGTGTAATATGCATATTGTGTCTATACTTGTTGTGTAATATGCATATTGTGTCTATACCGGTTGTGTAATATGCATATTGTGTCTATACTGGTTGTGTAATATGCATATTGTGTCTATACTGGTTGTGTAATATGCATATTGTGTCTATACTGGTTGTGTAATATGCATATTGTGTCTATACTGGTTGTGTCTATACTGGTTGTGTAATATGCATATTGTGTCTATACCGGTTGTGTAATATGCATATTGTGTCTATACCGGTTGTGTAATATGCATATTGTGTCTATACCGGTTGTGTAATATGCATATTGTGTCTATACTGGTTGTGTAATATGCATATTGTGTCTATACTGGTTGTGTCTACTGTTGTGTAATATGCATATTGTGTCTATACGGTTGTGTAATATGCATATTGTGTCTATACTGGTTGTGTAATATGCATATTGTGTCTATACCGGTTGTGTAATATGCATATTGTGTCTATACTGGTTGTGTAATATGCATATTGTGTCTATACTGGTTGTGTAATATGCATATTGTGTCTATACTGGTTGTGTAATATGCATATTGTGTCTATACCGGTTGTGTAATATGCATATTGTGTCTATACTGGTTGTGTAATATGCATATTGTGTCTATACCGGTTGTGTAATATGCATATTGTGTCTATACTGGTTGTGTAATATGCATATTGTGTCTATACCGGTTGTGTAATATGCATATTGTGTCTATACTGGTTGTGTAATATGCATATTGTGTCTATACCGGTTGTGTAATATGCATATTGTGTCTATACTGGTTGTGTAATATGCATATTGTGTCTATACCGGTTGTGTAATATGCATATTGTGTCTATACTGGTTGTGTAATATGCATATTGTGTCTATACTGGTTGTGTAATATGCATATTGTGTCTATACTGGTTGTGTAATATGCATATTGTGTCTATACTGGTTGTGTAATATGCATATTGTGTCTATACTGGTTGTGTAATATGCATATTGTGTCTATACCGGTTGTGTAATATGCATATTGTGTCTATACTGGTTGTGTAATATGCATATTGTGTCTATACCGGTTGTGTAATATGCATATTGTGTCTATACTGGTTGTGTAATATGCATATTGTGTCTATACTGGTTGTGTAATATGCATATTGTGTCTATACTGGTTGTGTAATATGCATATTGTGTCTATACTGGTTGTGTAATATGCATATTGTGTCTATACTGGTTGTGTAATATGCATATTGTGTCTATACGGTTGTGTAATATGCATATTGTGTCTATACTGGTTGTGTAATATGCATATTGTGTCTATACTGGTTGTGTAATATGCATATTGTGTCTATACCGGTTGTGTAATATGCATATTGTGTCTATACTGGTTGTGTAATATGCATATTGTGTCTATACTGGTTGTGTAATATGCATATTGTGTCTATACTGGTTGTGTAATATGCATATTGTGTCTATACTGGTTGTGTAATATGCATATTGTGTCTATACTGGTTGTGTAATATGCATATTGTGTCTATACGGTTGTGTAATATGCATATTGTGTCTATACTGGTTGTGTAATATGCATATTGTGTCTATACTGGTTGTGTAATATGCATATTGTGTCTATACTGGTTGTGTAATATGCATATTGTGTCTATACTGGTTGTGTAATATGCATATTGTGTCTATACTGGTTGTGTAATATGCATATTGTGTCTATACTGGTTGTGTAATATGCATATTGTGTCTATACGGTTGTGTAATATGCATATTGTGTCTATACTGGTTGTGTAATATGCATATTGTGTCTATACTGGTTGTGTAATATGCATATTGTGTCTATACTGGTTGTGTAATATGCATATTGTGTCTATACCGGTTGTGTAATATGCATATTGTGTCTATACTGGTTGTGTAATATGCATATTGTGTCTATACCGGTTGTGTAATATGCATATTGTGTCTATACTGGTTGTGTAATATGCATATTGTGTCTATACTGTGGTTGTGTAATATGCATATTGTGTCTATACTGGTTGTGTAATATGCATATTGTGTCTATACTGGTTGTGTAATATGCATATTGTGTCTATACTGGTTGTGTAATATGCATATTGTGTCTATACTGGTTGTGTAATATGCATATTGTGTCTATACTGGTTGTGTAATATGCATATTGTGTCTATACTGAGTTGTGTAATATGCATATTGTGTCTATACCTGGTGTGTAATATGCATATTGTGTCTATACTGGTTGTGTAATATGCATATTGTGTCTATACCGGTTGTGTAATATGCATATTGTGTCTATACTGGTTGTGTAATATGCATATTGTGTCTTAATATGCATATTGTGTCTATACCGGTTGTGTAATATGCATATTGTGTCTATACTGGTTGTGTAATATGCATATTGTGTCTATACTGGTTGTGTAATATGCATATTGTGTCTATACTGGTTGTGTAATATGCATATTGTGTCTATACTGGTTGTGTAATATGCATATTGTGTCTATACCGGTTGTGTAATATGCATATTGTGTCTATACCGGTTGTGTAATATGCATATTGTGTCTATACTGATTGTGTAATATGCATATTGTGTCTATACTGGTTGTGTCTATACTGGTTGTGTAATATGCATATTGTGTCTATACTGATTGTGTAATATGCATATTGTGTCTATACTGGTTGTGTAATATGCATATTGTGTCTATACCGATTGTGTAATATGCATATTGTGTCTATACTGATTGTGTAATATGCATATTGTGTCTATACTGATTGTGTAATATGCATATTGTGTCTATACTGGTTGCGTAATATGCATATTGTGTCTATACTGGTTGTGTAATATGCATATTGTGTCTATACTGGTTGTGTAATATGCATATTGTGTCTATACTGGTTGTGTAATATGCATATTGTGTCTATACTGATTGTGTAATATGCATATTGTGTCTATACTGGTTGTGTAATATGCATATTGTGTCTATACTGGTTGTGTAATATGCATATTGTGTCTATACTGGTTGTGTAATATGCATATTGTGTCTATACTGGTTGTGTAATATGCATATTGTGTCTATACTGGTTGTGTAATATGCATATTGTGTCTATACTGATTGTGTAATATGCATATTGTGTCTATACTGGTTGTGTAATATGCATATTGTGTCTATACCGATTGTGTAATATGCATATTGTGTCTATACCGATTGTGTAATATGCATATTGTGTCTATACTGATTGTGTAATATGCATATTGTGTCTATACTGATTGTGTAATATGCATATTGTGTCTATACCGATTGTGTAATATGCATATTGTGTCTATACTGGTTGTGTAATATGCATATTGTGTCTATACTGATTGTGTAATATGCATATTGTGTCTATACTGATTGTGTAATATGCATATTGTGTCTATACTGGTTGTGTCTATACTGGTTGTGTAATATGCATATTGTGTCTATACCGGTTGTGTAATATGCATATTGTGTCTATACTGGTTGTGTAATATGCATATTGTGTCTATACTGGTTGTGTAATATGCATATTGTGTCTATACCGGTTGTGTAATATGCATATTGTGTCTATACCGGTTGTGTAATATGCATATTGTGTCTATACCGGTTGTGTAATATGCATATTGTGTCTATACTGGTTGTGTAATATGCATATTGTGTCTATACCGGTTGTGTAATATGCATATTGTGTCTATACCGGTTGTGTAATATGCATATTGTGTCTATACCGGTTGTGTAATATGCATATTGTGTCTATACTGGTTGTGTAATATGCATATTGTGTCTATACCGGTTGTGTAATATGCATATTGTGTCTATACTGGTTGTGTAATATGCATATTGTGTCTATACCGGTTGTGTAATATGCATATTGTGTCTATACTGGTTGTGTAATATGCATATTGTGTCTATACTGGTTGTGTAATATGCATATTGTGTCTATACTGGTTGTGTAATATGCATATTGTGTCTATACTGGTTGTGTAATATGCATATTGTGTCTATACTGGTTGTGTAATATGCATATTGTGTCTATACTGGTTGTGTAATATGCATTATGTGTCTATACCGGTTGTGTAATATGCATATTGTGTCTATACTGGTTGTGTAATATGCATATTGTGTCTATACCGGTTGTGTAATATGCATATTGTGTCTATACTGGTTGTGTAATATGCATATTGTGTCTATACCGGTTGTGTAATATGCATATTGTGTCTATACCGATTGTGTAATATGCATATTGTGTCTATACTGGTTGTGTAATATGCATATTGTGTCTATACCGGTTGTGTAATATGCATATTGTGTCTATACTGGTTGTGTAATATGCATATTGTGTCTATACCGGTTGTGTAATATGCATATTGTGTCTATACCGATTGTGTAATATGCATATTGTGTCTATACTGGTTGTGTAATATGCATATTGTGTCTATACTGGTTGTGTAATATGCATATTGTGTCTATACTGGTTGTGTAATATGCATATTGTGTCTATACTGGTTGTGTAATATGCATATTGTGTCTATACTGGTTGTGTACCATGCATATTGTGTCTATACTGGTTGTGTAATATGCATATTGTGTCTATACCGGTTGTGTAATATGCATATTGTGTCTATACCGATTGTGTAATATGCATATTGTGTCTATACCGGTTGTGTAATATGCATATTGTGTCTATACTGGTTGTGTAATATGCATATTGTGTCTATACTGGTTGTGTAATATGCATATTGTGTCTATACTGGTTGTGTAATATGCATATTGTGTCTATACTGGTTGTGTAATATGCATATTGTGTCTATACCGGTTGTGTAATATGCATATTGTGTCTATACCGGTTGTGTAATATGCATATTGTGTCTATACCGGTTGTGTAATATGCATATTGTGTCTATACTGGTTGTGTAATATGCATATTGTGTCTATACCGGTTGTGTAATATGCATATTGTGTCTATACCGGTTGTGTAATATGCATATTGTGTCTATACCGGTTGTGTAATATGCATATTGTGTCTATACCGGTTGTGTAATATGCATATTGTGTCTATACCGGTTGTGTAATATGCATATTGTGTCTATACCGGTTGTGTAATATGCATATTGTGTCTATACCGGTTGTGTAATATGCATATTGTGTCTATACCGGTTGTGTAATATGCATATTGTGTCTATACCGATTGTGTAATATGCATATTGTGTCTATACTGGTTGTGTAATATGCATATTGTGTCTATACTGGTTGTGTAATATGCATATTGTGTCTATACTGGTTGTGTAATATGCATATTGTGTCTATACCGGTTGTGTAATATGCATATTGTGTCTATACCGGTTGTGTAATATGCATATTGTGTCTATACCGGTTGTGTAATATGCATATTGTGTCTATACCGGTTGTGTAATATGCATATTGTGTCTATACCGGTTGTGTAATATGCATATTGTGTCTATACTGATTGTGTAATATGCATATTGTGTCTATACTGGTTGTGTAATATGCATATTGTGTCTATACCGGTTGTGTAATATGCATATTGTGTCTATACTGGTTGTGTAATATGCATATTGTGTCTATACTGGTTGTGTAATATGCATATTGTGTCTATACTGGTTGTGTAATATGCATATTGTGTCTATACCGGTTGTGTAATATGCATATTGTGTCTATACCGGTTGTGTAATATGCATATTGTGTCTATACTGGTTGTGTAATATGCATATTGTGTCTATACTGGTTGTGTAATATGCATATTGTGTCTATACTGGTTGTGTAATATGCATATTGTGTCTATACTGGTTGTGTAATATGCATATTGTGTCTATACCGGTTGTGTAATATGCATATTGTGTCTATACTGGTTGTGTAATATGCATATTGTGTCTATACTGGTTGTGTAATATGCATATTGTGTCTATACTGGTTGTGTAATATGCATATTGTGTCTATACTGGTTGTGTAATATGCATATTGTGTCTATACTGGTTGTGTAATATGCATATTGTGTCTATACTGGTTGTGTACCAGTTTTCGTCATTCACCAGATTTCGTCATTATCAATAAAACGTTCAATATTGTGATTATTTTTCGACCCCACTTTACAAATCACTACACACTATCATCAGACGATTGGAGAGGAAAAAATATTTTAGAAATATTAACATACACTCTCAAACAAACTCGTTTACCTATATAAATACCATTATAAACAAAACACAATCGGGGGAATCACACGCTAATGCGCTTGCGCAGGAAAATTTCCATTTAAAATAGCTGACCTTTTACGTCGAACCATTGAAACAATTTGACATGCCCAAAAAACTAAAAGCATGTGCTAACAATTTTCAGCCAAGGATGACAACTAGTTCACGTCAATATATTTAAATTTGCGGACAGTTATTTCCTTTTAAATTATGAACGTCGAAGTGAAGTAAATTACATCCGATACCTACGGTTGAAAAAACATTTTAAATTGTAGATATAATTTTTTTCTAGATATTTTTTTTTGTGTATTCATATGCAATGGTATATTTATGTTTCAATAACTATACACACATTTTCATCATCCCAAACATGGATTATTCGGTATTAAACTGAACATGACGATAACTACTACATTCGGCTCAAACGACCGGCCCAGTTCAGTCTATATTTAGTAATGGTCACGTGACACTTGTTACTGAAAATAGGAACAATGTAAACACAGAATATTAACAGCAAAAGGGCAAGCTTCTCTACCGGCAAAAATATTTATGAGATGACTAGTTTTGATTTAAATATATTAAACAATCAACATAAAAATGACGATATCTGGTATACAGCCAGTAGAGTTTGGATAGTCAAAATATGTAGGTTATTCCTCATCATCAGTAGATTTAGAAATGGTCACTCAGTACATATGTTGTAAGATGCTATTGTTGGCAGGATAGCTAACTTTAAGAAAAGGTCATGTTTCAAATTGTTATTTTTCGTAAATAATTAAGTCACAACCTGCAAATAAACCATTTATTATTATTATTTCATTTATGGACTCTATGATACACTATTATTATGGCTTTCAAAAATGACAGCTTAGAATATAAACTTGAAACTTAAGACACAAGTTCAACCGCACTAACGCAATTACGGAGAAGGGGTAACAACAGTATTAAGGGAAGTGATTTATTTACTTTGCATTAAACAGTTGGGTCTAACAAGGACATGTTTATCATTAAACTGTCAAATATGCATTCATGTCTTGGTTAGTTACAATGTCTGGAATGTATATTAGTGGTTAGTTAGAGAACTAAAATGTATGTAGTAGTGGTTAGTTATAGAACTAGAATGTTTGTATTAGTGGTTAGTTATAGTGCCTGGAATGTATGTAGTAGTGGTTAGTTATAGTGCCTGGAATGTATACATAGTAGTGGTTAGTTATAGTGCCTGGAATGTATTAGTAGTGGTTAGTTATAGTGCCTAAAATGTATGTAGTAGTGGTTAGTTATAGTGCCTGGAATGTATTAGTAGTGGTTAGTTATAGTGCCTAAAATGTATGTAGTAGTGGTTAGTTATAGTGCCTAAAATGTATGTAGTAGTGGTTAGTTATAGTGCCTAAAATGTATGTAGTAGTGGTTAGTTATAGTGCCTGGAATGTATACATAGTAGTGGTTAGTTATAGTGCCTGGAATATATTAGTAGTGGTTAGTTATAGTGCCTGGAATGTATACATAGTAGTGGTAAGTTATAGTGCCTGGAATGTATTAGTAGTGCTTAGTTATAGTGCCTAAAATGTATGTAGTAGTGGTTAGTTATAGTGCCTAAAATGTATGTAGTAGTGGTTAGTTATAGTGCCTGGAATGTATACATAGTAGTGGTTAGTTATAGTGCCTGGAATATATTAGTAGTGGTTAGTTATAGTGCCTGGAATGTATACAGAGTAGTGGTTAGTTATAGTGCCTGGAATGTATGTAGTAGTGGTTAGTTATAGTGCCTAAAATGTATGAAGTAGTGGTTAGTTATTGTGCCTGGAATGTATGTAGTGGTTAGTTAGAGTTCCTGAATGTATGTAGTGGTTAGTTATAGTGCCTGGAATGTATGAAGTGGTTAGATAGAGTTCCTAGAATATATGTAGTGGTGGTTAGTTATAGTGCCCGGAATGTATGTAGTAGTGCAGCGTTTTTTTTCCTTCTTTGGACGGGCATTTGTCCCAATTTTGAGTAAAAAAAAAACAAAAACAAAAAAAAAACAACCAATTCCAGATTTTTCTTCCCAAAATTGTAAAATGTTTTAGAATAATCTTCTTAATAAAGTTTTTTACCAGGGTTTTCGACGTGTCTTCTGCTTTTCTGTGTAAATTGAACAAAATACAAAAATTTTTTTTTTCCCCAATTCTATAACCGGTCAAATTGGGAAAAAACACGCGATTTTTCTCAAAATTGGGAAAAAAACCACGTTTTTTCCCAATTTGACCGGTTATAGAATTGGGGAAAAAAAAAATTCCATTCCCAAAATGGTGAAAAAAAACGCTGTAGTGGTTAGTTATAGTGCCTGGAATGTATGTAGTGGTTAGATAGAGTTCCTGGAATATATGTAGTGGTGCTTAGTTATAGTGCCTGGAAGGGATGTAGTAGTGGTTAGTTAGAGTTCCTGGAATGTATGTAGTGGTTAGTTAAAGTGCCTGGAATGTATGTAGTTAAGTAGTGGTTAGTTAGAGTTCCTGGAATGTATGTAGTAGTGGTTAGTTAGAGTGCCTGGAATATATGTAGTGGTTAGTTAGAGTTCCTGGAATGTATGTAGTAGTGGTTAGTTAGAGTGCCTGGAATGTATGTAGTGGTTAGTTAGAGTTCCTGGAATGTATGTAGTAGTGGTAGTTAGAGTTCCTGGAATGTATGTAGTAGTGGTTAGTTAGAGTTCCTGAAATGTATGTAGTAGTGGTTAGTTAGAGTTCCTGGAATGTATGTCGTGGTTAGTTAGAGTTCCTGGAATGTATGTAGTAGTGGTAGTTAGAGTTCCTGGAATGTATGTCGTGGTTAGTTAGAGTTCCTGGAATGTATGTAGTAGTGGTTAGTTAGAGTTCCTGAAATGTATGTAGTGGTTAGTTAGAGTTCCTGAAATGTATGTAGTAGTGGTTAGTTAGAGTTCCTTGAATGTATGTCGTGGTTAGTTAGAGTTCCTGGAATGTATGTAGTGGTTAGTTAGTGCCTGGAATGTATGTAGTAGTGGTTAGTTAGAGTGCCTGGAATGTATGTAGTAGTGGTTAGTTATAGTGCCTGGAATGTATGTAGTAGTGGTTAGTTAGAGTTCCTGGAATATATGTAGTGCTGGTTAGTTATAGTGCCTGGAAGGGATGTAGTAGTGGTTAGTTAGAGTTCCTGGAATGTATGTAGTGGTTAGTTAAAGTGCCTGGAATGTATGTAGTTAAGTAGTGGTTAGTTAGAGTTCCTGGAATGTATGTAGTAGTGGTTAGTTAGAGTGCCTGGAATATATGTAGTGGTTAGTTAGAGTTCCTGGAATGTATGTAGTAGTGGTTAGTTAGAGTGCCTGGAATGTATGTAGTGGTTAGTTAGAGTTCCTGGAATGTATGTAGTGGTTAGTTAGAGTTCCTGAAATGTATGTAGTAGTGGTTAGTTAGAGTTCCTGGAATGTATGTCGTGGTTAGTTAGAGTTCCTGGAATGTATGTAGTAGTGGTAGTTAGAGTTCCTGGAATGTATGTCGTGGTTAGTTAGAGTTCCTGGAATGTATGTAGTAGTGGTTAGTTAGAGTTCCTGAAATGTATGTAGTGGTTAGTTAGAGTTCCTGAAATGTATGTAGTAGTGGTTAGTTAGAGTTCCTTGAATGTATGTCGTGGTTAGTTAGAGTTCCTGGAATGTATGTAGTGGTTAGTTAGTGCCTGGAATGTATGTAGTAGTGGTTAGTTAGAGTTCCTGAAATGTATGTAGTAGTGGTTAGTTAGAGTTCCTGGAATGTATGTCGTGGTTAGTTAGAGTTCCTGGAATGTATGTCGTGGTTAGTTAGAGTTCCTGGAATGTATGTAGTAGTGGTTAGTTAGAGTTCCTGGAATGTATGTCGTGGTTAGTTAGAGTTCCTGGAATGTATGTAGTAGTGGTTAGTTAGAGTTCCTGAAATGTATGTAGTGGTTAGTTAGAGTTCCTGAAATGTATGTAGTAGTGGTAAGTTAGAGTTCCTGGAATGTATGTCGTGGTTAGTTAGAGTTCCTGGAATGTATGTAGTGGTTAGTTAGAGTGCCTAGAATGTATGTAGTGGTTAGTTAGAGTGCCTGGAATGTATGTAGTGGTTAGTTAGAGTTCCTGAAATGTATGTAGTAGTGGTTAGTTAGAGTGCCTGGAATATATGTAGTGGTTAGTTAGAGTGCCTGGAATGTATGTAGTGGTTAGTTAGAGTTCCTGGAATGTATGTAGTGGTTAGTTAGAGTTCCTGAAATGTATGTAGTAGTGGTTAGTTAGAGTTCCTGGAATGTATGTCGTGGTTAGTTAGAGTTCCTGGAATGTATGTAGTGGTTAGTTAGTGCCTGGAATGTATGTAGTGGTTAGTTAGAGTGCCTAGAATGTAT
This sequence comes from Cyrtodaria siliqua, assembly GCA_037043455.1. Taxonomy (NCBI): domain Eukaryota; kingdom Metazoa; phylum Mollusca; class Bivalvia; order Adapedonta; family Hiatellidae; genus Cyrtodaria; species Cyrtodaria siliqua. The sequence continues at coordinate 104,960 of JAWPHD010007837.1, read as the reverse complement.
GTAGTAGTGGTTAGTTAGAGTGCCTGGAATGTATGTAGTGGTTAGTTAGAGTTCCTGAAATGTATGTAGTAGTGGTTAGTTAGAGTGCCTGGAATATATGTAGTGGTTAGTTAGAGTGCCTGGAATGTATGTAGTGGTTAGTTAGAGTTCCTGGAATGTATGTAGTGGTTAGTTAGAGTTCCTGAAATGTATGTAGTAGTGGTTAGTTAGAGTTCCTGGAATGTATGTCGTGGTTAGTTAGAGTTCCTGGAATGTATGTAGTAGTGGTTAGTTAGAGTTCCTGAAATGTATGTAGTGGTTAGTTAAGAGTTCCTGGAATGTATGTAGTAGTTAGTTAGAGTTCCTGGAATGTATGTAGTGGTTAGTTAGAGTTCCTGAAATGTATGTAGTAGTGGTTAGTTAGAGTTCCTGGAATGTATGTCGTGGTTAGTTAGAGTTCCTGGAATGTATGTAGTAGTGGTTAGTTAGAGTGCCTGGAATGTATGTAGTGGTTAGTTAGAGTGCCTGGAATGTATGTAGTGGTTAGTTAGAGTTCCTGGAATGTATGTAGTGGTTAGTTAGAGTGCCTGGAATGTATGTAGTAGTGGTTAGTTAGAGTTCCTGGAATGTATGTAGTGGTTAGTTAGAGTGCCTGGAATGTATGTAGTGGTTAGTTATAGTTCCTGGAATGTATGTAGTGGTTAGTTAGAGTTCCTGGAATGTATGTAGTGGTTAGTTAGAGTGCCTGGAATGTATGTAGTGGTTAGTTATAGTGCCTGGAATGTATGTAGTAGTGGTTAGTTAGAGTTCCTGGAATGTATGTAGTGGTTAGTTAGTGCCTGGAATGTATGTAGTAGTGGTTAGTTAGAGATCCTGGAATGTATGTAGTAGTGGTTAGTTAGAGTGCCTGGAATGTATGTAGTGGTTAGTTAGAGTGCCTGGAATGTATGTAGTGGTTAGTTAGAGTTCCTGAAATGTATGTAGTAGTGGTTAGTTAGAGTTCCTGGAATGTATGTCGTGGTTAGTTAGAGTTCCTGGAATGTATGTAGTAGTGGTTAGTTAGAGTTCCTGAAATGTATGTAGTAGTGGTTAGTTAGAGTTCCTGGAATGTATGTCGTGGTTAGTTAGAGTTCCTGGAATGTATGTAGTAGTGGTTAGTTAGAGTTCCTGAAATGTATGTAGTGGTTAGTTAGAGTTCCTGAAATGGATGTAGTGGTTAGTTAGAGTTCCTGGAATGTATGTAGTAGTGGTTAGTTAGAGTTCCTGAAATGTATGTAGTGGTTAGTTAGAGTGCCTGGAATGTATGTAGTGGTTAGTTAGAGTTCCTGGAATGTATGTAGTAGTGGTTAGTTAGAGTTCCGTGAATGTATGTAGTGGTTAGTTAGAGTGCCTGGAAGGGATGTAGTAGTGGTTAGTTAGAGTGCCTGGAATTTATGTAGTGGTTAGTTAGAGTGCCTGAAATATATGTAGTGGTTAGTTATAGTGCCTGGAATGTATGTAGTGGTTAGTTATAGTGCCTGGAATGTATGTAGTGGTTAGTTATAGTGCCTGGAATGTATGTAGTGGTTAGTTAGAGTGCCTGAAATATATGTAGTGGTTAGTTATAGTGCCTGGAATGTATGTAGTGGTTAGTTAGAGTGCCTGGAATGTATGTAGTGGTTAGTTAGAGTTCCTGGAATGTATGTAGTGGTTAGTTAGAGTGCCTGGAATGTATGTAGTAGTGGTTAGTTAGAGTTCCTGGAATGTATGTAGTGGTTAGTTAGAGTGCCTGGAATGTATGTAGTGGTTAGTTATAGTTCCTGGAATGTATGTAGTGGTTAGTTAGAGTGCCTGGAATGTATGTAGTGGTTAGTTAGAGTGCCTGGAATGTATGTAGTGGTTAGTTATAGTGCCTGGAATGTATGTAGTAGTGGTTAGTTAGAGTTCCTGGAATGTATGTAGTGGTTAGTTAGTGCCTGGAATGTATGTAGTAGTGGTTAGTTAGAGATCCTGGAATGTATGTAGTAGTGGTTAGTTAGAGTGCCTGGAATGTATGTAGTGGTTAGTTAGAGTGCCTGGAATGTATGTAGTGGTTAGTTAGAGTTCCTGAAATGTATGTAGTAGTGGTTAGTTAGAGTTCCTGGAATGTATGTAGTGGTTAGTTAGAGTGCCTGAAATGTATGTAGTAGTGGTTAGTTAGAGTTCCTGGAATGTATGTCGTGGTTAGTTAGAGTTCCTGGAATGTATGTAGTAGTGGTTAGTTAGAGTTCCTGAAATGTATGTAGTGGTTAGTTAGAGTTCCTGAAATGGATGTAGTGGTTAGTTAGAGTTCCTGGAATGTATGTAGTAGTGGTTAGTTAGAGTTCCTGAAATGTATGTAGTGGTTAGTTAGAGTGCCTGGAATGTATGTAGTGGTTAGTTAGAGTTCCTGGAATGTATGTAGTAGTGGTTAGTTAGAGTTCCGTGAATGTATGTAGTGGTTAGTTAGAGTGCCTGGAAGGGATGTAGTAGTGGTTAGTTAGAGTGCCTGGAATTTATGTAGTGGTTAGTTAGAGTGCCTGAAATATATGTAGTGGTTAGTTATAGTGCCTGGAATGTATGTAGTGGTTAGTTATAGTGCCTGGAATGTATGTAGCGGTTAGTTATAGTGCCTGGAATGTATGTAGTGGTTAGTTAGAGTGCCTGAAATATATGTAGTGGTTAGTTATAGTGCCTGGAATGTATGTAGTGGTTAGTTAGAGTGCCTGAAATATATGTAGTGGTTAGTTATAGTGCCTGGAATGTATGTAGTGGTTAGTTAGAGTTCTTGAAATGGATGTAGTGGTTAGTTAGAGTGCCTGGAAGGGATGTAGTAGTTAGTTAGAGTGCCTGAAATATATGAAGTGGTTAGTTAGAGTGCCTGGAATGTATGTAGTGGTTAGTTAGAGTGCCTGGAATGTATGCTATCAGGGCCTTTTTACCAGTTTTGCGGAAGGGGCCTTTTACCCTTAACTGGGGAAAAGATTTCATAAATAGGGAATGAAATTTCCAAGGTAAGTTCAAACAAGAGGCCCAAGATGGCCTGTGGACGCTCTACTGGCTAACATGGCTCTTATAACATCAATGAAGCGAGAGACTGCCATTTATGTTTTTTGGAAAGTTTTGGGCAAAATACAGCTTATCAACTAAATCAAGGTCCATAACTAAAGAATCTAAAGATCAGATGAAAAATGAAGGCCCTACCGTATTAATGAGACAAAATATAGCATTTTTAACTAAATCAAGAGCCATAACTCCCCTGTTACTTGGCCGACTGGTCCAACATAGAGCTAAAAAACAAAAGGTCAATGACCGTGAAGCTCTACTGATTGATTTTGATTTCAGGAAGTAGTCGCTACAGACTTGTTTTTTGAAAAAAATTTTTTAGCCGTGGCGGCCATCTTGAATTTCCGGCCGACCTGAAATTTTGCTAGGATCAATTAGACATCAAGAGCAACATTCCTGTGAAGTTTCATGAAAATCCATCAAGTAGTTTCAGAGGAGTAGTCGCTACAAGTTTTCATCATATAACTCTATGTAAACAAAGATGGCCACTGGCAGCCATGTTTAACGTCGAATCAAAATAATGGTTGACTCTGATAAGCATCATGTCATGCTGATCATTTTAGAAAAAGTCCCATATCAATATCACTTATAGTTTTCAAGATGTAGTCGCTACAAACTTCTTTTTTAAAAATCTATTTTTAGCTGTGGTGGCCATCTTGAATTTATGGCCGATCTGAAATTTGCTAGGATCAATTAGACATTAAGAGCAACATTCCTGTAAAGTTTCATGAAAATCCGCCCAGTAGTTTCAAAGGAGTAGTCGCTACAAGTTTTTACTACATAACTCTATGTAAACAAAGATGGCCGCTGGCAGCCATGTTTAACGTTGAATCAAAACAATTTTTGACAAGGACCAACATCATGTCATGCTGATCATTTTAGAATAAGTCCCATATCAGTATCACTTATAGTTTTCAAGAAGTAGTCGCTACAAACTTGTATTTTGAAAATTTATTTTTAGCCATGACAGCCATCTTGAATTTCCGGCCGACCTGAAATTTTGCTAGGATCAATAAGACATCAAGACAGATTTTCATGAAACTTCACAGGAATGTTGCTCAAGTAGTTTCAGAGGAGTAGTCGCTACAAGTTTTCATTATATAACTCTATGTAAACAAAGATGGCCGCTGGCAGCCATGTTTAACGTCAAATCAAAACGATTTTCGACAAGGACCAACATCATGTCATGCTGATCATTTTAGAAAAAGTCCCATATCAATATCACTTATAGTTTTCAAGAAGTAGTCACTACAAACTTGTTTTTTAAAAACCTATTTTTAGATCTGGTGGCCATCTTGGATTTCACATCAACATGAATTTTTGCTAGGATCAACTAGACTTCATGGGCAACATTTCTGTAAAGTTTCATTAAAATCCATTCAGTAGTTTCAGAGGAGTAGTCGCTACAAAAAAAAGTTTATGGACAGACGGACGACGGACGCCGCACCACGGCATGAGCTCTGCTGATCTTTGATCAGTCGAGCTAAAAAAATCAAAAAAACATTATTTTGAAGAAAAAAAAATTAAAAAATGTAAAAAAAAAAATGTAAAAAAAAAATCAAAAACAAAAATTCAAATAATAATATAAAAAGAAGAAAGTCATAAAATCTGGTAAAGTTTGGCAAAATAAAGGCCCTATCGTAAGAGGCGGCAAATTATAGCATTTTTAACAAAACCAAGGGCCATAACTCTGCTGTTACTGGTCCGATCTGTCTGGTTTTCGAACTCGACCAAGCTTTTATTGACATTAACAATCTGATAAAGTTTGGTAAAGATCGGATAAAAAATAGTCTTAACGAAGCAAAATATAGCATTTTGAACTAAATCAAGGGCCATAACTCCGCTGTTACTGGTCCGATATGAATGGTTTTCGAACTTGTCCGAGCTTTCATTGATATTAACAATCCGATATAGATTGGTAAAGATCGGATGAACAATGAAGCCCATATCGTCTTAACTAGGCAAAATATAGCATTTTTAACTAAATCAAGGGCAATAACTCCACTGTTAATGGTTCGATCTAGCTGGTTTTCAAACTTGTCCAAGCTTTCATTGATATTAACAATCTTTGCAAGTTTGGTAAAGATCAAATAATAAATGAAGGTGCTAGAGTGTTCACAAGGCTTAATATGGGATTTTTCAGCAAAACAAGGGCCACAACTCCTGTGAAATTATTTCAATCTTGCCGATTTTCGAACTTGTTTGAGCTTTCATTGATATAAAGACACTGGCAAAGTTATGTAAAGATCCGATTAATATTGAAGGCCCTAGAGTGTTCACAAGGCAGAAAATAGCATTTTTCAGAAAAAACAAGGGCCATAACTCCGGTGTTACTGATCCGATTTAGCTAGTTTTCGAACTTGTTCGAGCTTTCATTGATATTAACCATCTGTGAAAGTTTGGTAAAGATCAAATAATAAATGAAGGTGCTAGATTGTTCACAAGGCAGAAAATGGCATTTTTCAGAAAAAACAAGGGCCAGAACTCTGGTGTTACTGAACCAATTCAGCTGATTTTTGAACTTGTCCAAGCTGTAGTTGGTATTAACAATCTGTGCAAGTTTGGTAACAATCAAATAATAAATGAAGATGCTAGAACGTTCACAAGGCAGAAAATAGCAATTTTGAGAAAAAAACAAGGGCCATAACTCCGGTGTTACTGATCCGATTTGGCTGGTTTTCGAACTTGTCCAAGCTTTCATTGATATTAACAATATGTGCAAGTTTGGTAAAGATCAAATAATAAATGAAGGTGCTAGAGTGTTCACAAGGCTTAATATGACATTTTCAGCAAAACAAGGGGCATAACTCCGATGATATTATTCCGATCTGGCTGGTTTTCGAACTTGTCCGAGCTTTCATTGATATAAAGACACTGGCAAAGTTTCGAAAAGATTTGATTAATAATGAAGGCCCTAGAGTGTTCACAAGGCAAAAGTTAACGGACGACGGACGACGGACAACACACCATCCCATAAGCGCCAGTCGAGCTAAAAATGAGGAAATCTGCATGATTTAAAAAGAAATTTGGGTGGGGACGGGGCCTTACACATGGCGCTGCAAAGAATGGTAAAAAGGCCATGGCTATGTAGTAGTCGTTAATTAAAAGTGCCTGGATTGTCTGAAATAGTGGTCACGCAGCCTGGAATGTATGTAGTAGTGGTTAATTAAAGTGCCTGGATTGTCTGAAATAGTGGTCACGCAGCCTGGAATGTATGTAGTATAGTGGTTAGTTAGAGTGCCTGGATTGTCTGAAATAGTGGTCACGCAGCCTGCAATGTATGTAGTAGTGGTTAGTTAGCGTGTCTGGACTGTCTGAAATAGTGGTCAGGCAGCCTGGAATGTATGTAGCAGTGGTTAGTTAAAGTGCCTGGATTGTCTGAAATAGTGGTCACGCAGCCTGGAATGTATGTAGTGGTGGTTAGTTAGAGTGCCTGGATTGTCTGAAATAGTGGTCACGCAGTCTGGAATGTATGTAGTAGTGGTTAGTTAAGGGTGCCTCGATTGTCTGAAATAGTGGTCACACAGCCTGTAATGTATCAGGGCTTCCACTAAGGTTCAAATTTAGGAAGTTCGAACTTCCTGTGTATCAAATTTGGAAGTTCATGGGGAAAATTTAGGAAGTTCAAGTGTTTGGGCATGGCATTCATACTCCGTCTTTGAGTCAGTGATTCCGCTTGGTGGTGAGTGAAACAACACATCTAAATTGTTAAAAAGTAAAAAAGTATATTTATAATCATCTATATGTTAATAAAAGAAAATATTTGATGACATTATATAAACGGTTTCAAACTAAAAATACTTAATTTGCGTGCCATACCCACCCACAAGTTTTATACAGTGAATTGCATTTTGCAAACAGATTTCAATTGATCAGTCCAGGAATTTTAAAGCTTTTAATTGGCATACATTAATGAAAGGTATGTAAAACTGTCAAGTGTAGGAATAAATGTAACAAATTCTTTAATTTATTATCAAAGCAATCGATTGTTTTTGCCAGTGATAATTTTACTTCCGTGTTTAGTCTCCATTCGCGAAGAGTTCTTTCCCCTAGGTTCGAGATTATTAAATATTGTTTGTCTATCAGTACTTCGTTACTATTTGTAAATTTGATAAATACATAGAAAAATGACACAAAGATATAAAAGAAATAGCCAAAAAAGTATAATCTGTTTGTGTAAGGAGTTTGAACTTTGTGGTTAATGAATATAAATTAAGCAATTTGGCATCGAGATTATATTGCTACTTTCATTTTGTGAAATGCGCGGCTAGGCCAATAATCTAATTAACACTCTCTCCTCTCACCAGCCATGCGTGTGACCCTTGATAAAAACTGGACAAAACCGGTTTTACCTGTCAATTACAGGCTCCACTGAGTTTTAATTGCTTTACAACTTGTTACGTCGGTAGTCTCAAATGAAATTAGATTAGATGGGAGGGGCGGGGCTATAATCGGTAATTTACAGATTATGGGACGTCCTTAGTAAAGAATCGCGGCGTACTTTTAAGTTTTTGGAAGTACACTGTACGCCTTCGACGTTAATTTTCGGCGTACAACTACGATTTTTGGACGTAATTTACGGCCATACGCCCATTAACGGAAGCCCTGATGTATGCTAAATTTGAGTTAACACTGTAGGTCCTAAATCATTCATCATGTTCATATGACCATTTCATTACTAGCATAGAATGTTAATATCAATAAACCCTAGCCAAGTTTGAAACACAGCCATATCAACCAAAACACTGACCCCCCAAAAAAAAGTTGACAAAAATTTGAACTGTACTTGAAGTTCATGAAATCAAACACTATAGCCATGTTGGAATCAAAACCGCAGAGTTGAATTATTTTGTTTAAAAGTACTTTGCTTTATTTAAACACTTTTGCTTCATCATTTTAAGGCCGACTTTTCGAAGAAGAAAGCTTGGTTCAAGTTTAATAACCAGCCAAATTTGAGGGGAAAAAAGCAGAATTGTTGACCCTGATTGAATGAAAAGTACTATAGAGGTTTTGCTTTGTTAACACTCTCAGGTCATTAGTTTTTAAACCAATCTTTTCAAAACATATATCTGACATTCACTCGAATTCCATCAAATTTGTTGGAAGATGTTTATCAGTGAAAGAAAAGTCATTAAAAACATCTTTTGGACATCATACAGCCTTAATAAGAAGAACAATACAGGCCTCTTGGACCTCTTGTGGATGTTAATCATCTTGATTTCACATTAGTTGTCACATCTTCTTACAGGAGTACAATCATCCCAACCTTGTAAGAAATGTGACAGTAATGTTGTTGTTTTTATGTAAATAAAAGCAGGTACACACATTCCATGACATACAAACAATTTATTGCAAATGATATTAGAAACAAAATTAGAAGGTAATTTTTTTTAAATAGACTCTCGGTTTAATAGATTGGAGAGAATGAGAACCTCGAGATGGGAAAATGAAGAACTTTGCAACATGACAGAATGAAGAAACTCTGGTCATGAAATGACGAAGAACTCGGGGACAAGTGGGAATAAAATAGCATAGAACAAATCCTTTTGAGGGCAAGACAGAACAGCATACAGAACCCTGGGACATAACAGTATACAGAACCCTGAGACAGAACAGCGGGACAGAACCCTGGGACAGAACAGCATACAGAACCCTGGGACAGAACAGCATACAGAACCCTGGGACAGAACAGCATACAGAACCATGGGACAGAACAGCATACAGAACTCTGGGACAGAACAGCATACAGAACCCTGGGACAGAACAGCATACAGAACTTTGGGACAGAACAGCATACAGAACTCTGGGACAGAACAGCATACAGAACTCTGGGTAAGAACAGCATACAGAACCCTGGGACAGAACAGCATACAGAACCCTGGGACAGAACAGCATACAGAACTCTGGGACAGAACAGCATACAGAACCCTGGGACAGAACAGCATACAGAACTTTGGGACAGAACAGCATACAGAACTCTGGGACAGAACAGCATACAGAACCCTGGGACAGATCAGCATACAGAACCCTAGGACAGAACAGCATACAGAACTCTGGGACAGAACAGCATACAGAATTCTGGGACAGAACAGCATACAGAACACTGGAAAAGGAGAGAATGAAGAACTTTTTGATGCAGAGACTATAATTTTGACCTAATAATGTTAACTAGAAAACCTTCCCTTAATTCAACAAAGGATACAAAAACCTAAAAGGAATCAATGTTCAATTGTTTCATCCTTGTTAATCATGACCACTATTGTTAAAGTGTATCTTGTATCATCATTGCTAAATTGTTTCATGTTCATTAAACTGTATCATTATCATTAAATTGTATAACTTCTAAATTGTATCATCAATGTTAAAGTATCCCAAGTCAAAGGGAACTGCCTATTTAAGCAGTTTCGTAGCGGTTGCATTTTCTTCATTTTTTGGCAGTTTCTTAGCAGTCCTTAACAGTCCTGATCTTAGCAGTTTTCAAAAACAAAAACTGCTAATAAGTTGCAGAAACTGTTAAGAAAGTGCTAGGAAAACTGCCATATTTCTTCCTTGGCAGTTCTCATACATCCATGCAACTTAAGCAGTTTCTAAGCAGTTCCTTACCATTCTCTAGCAGTATTATCCTGCATGACCATGAACGAAAAATGTATTATTTATCTATTGACACCAATGTGATTCTGACCAGAGTGCAAAAACCACAGACACCATCTTCCTTTTTTTCCAAAATATTGGAGGGAAAATGGCTGCTGAATATTTAATGATTAAAAAGTAAGTGTCTTTGCGATTATACTGTCTTAAATGCCTTATTGCATGAAAACATCTTCTGCATTTAATACTTGTATTTGGACGAGAACAATTCTATACGTAGTCAGTAGAAAGAGTAATTTGCAAAGAAATCTGTATTGTCACCTGTTTTCGCGAAACCTATATGCAATATATGAAAAGATATCAAACAGTAAATGTAAGTTAATTGTATGAAACTAGTACTGACATGTAGTTGATATTTTGTTTATTATTATCTGGCAGTTGAAGTTGAGTTGCATGTATCAGCTTCTTTGAATTTAGCTATAGAGATAAATCATTATATAAAGTAATTTTTTGTGAGAAAATTGCTTTATATAATAGTTGAATTACAAGCAAGTGGTTTTTGAATAGTCTGAAGGATTATTATTTGACATGTACGTGTAAACAGTTCTCATGTATTTATATTATTCTGCTGACTCGAAACTTAATTGTCTTAATTATTATGCTGTCGAAACCTTACTGTTAATGTTCACAATAATTAAACTTTTTACTTTTTCTGTCTGCTGGTGGATGTGTCATGACCTAATACAGAGCTTGCATAGCAGTTCTCTAGCAGTTCTCTAGCAGTTCTAATGTATATTTATTAAATATAAGCAGTACATTAACATAATTCAGCAAAATAACTGCTTAGAAACTGCTAAAGAACTGCTTAAGAACCGCTATAAAACTGTTAAAGAACTGTTAATGTTAAGGAACTGCTATATAGCTTCAGAAGGCTAGTGAACTGCTAAATAACTGCTTAAATCTATCAACTGTTATGGTTAAAAAACTGCTTAAGAACTGCCTATCACTTTGACATGGGATATCATAATTGTTAAACTGTATCCTCATAATTAAATTGTTTCATAATTTTAAATTGTATCATAATTGTTAAAATGTATCATCATTGTTACATTGTATTATCATTATTAAATTGTATCATGATTGTTAAACTGTATCCTCATCAGGCACGTACATGTAGCTGTGTCCATATTTGAGTTATGCACCTCCGCTAGTGGGTTCCGGGGGCATGCTCCCCGTAAATTGTATCATCATTGTTACATTGTATCATTATTATTAAATTGTATCATAATTGTTAAATTCAAATTGTATCATCAATGTTATATTGTATCATTATTATTAAATTTTATCATCATTGTTACATTGTATCATCATAATTAAATTGTATCATCATTGTTAAATTCAAATTGTATCATCATTGTCATATTGTATCATTATTATTAAATTGTATCATCATTGTTACATTGTATCATCATAATAAAATTGTATCATAATTGTTAAATTCAAATTGTATCGTCATTGTTATATTGTATCATTATTATTAAATTGTATCATTATTATTAAATTGTATCATCATAATTAAATTGTATCATAATTATTAAATTGAAATTGTATCATCATAGTTAAATTGTCTAATATTCACTTGTTAACTACGCTAGTTAAAGATTCACATCTTGTTTAAGAAAGATAAGCCTATTAACATTACCAGAAGAGAGAGCAGCCCTTTGAGCAGACAGCCCTTTGAGCAGACACTACATCTCCAGTAGTACTAAAAACATTTTCTGCAGGGTTGTCTGATTGGACTCGCCAAAATAAATGTGCATTTTATTTGCACTTCCGGATTTGCTATGATTTTTTGCTTTTAAACATTAAATACAAAACAAATTTATTGTTTTGGCCTTCATTTTGGCCTCCGAGAACATTGGATTTGACTGTATGGATGTATCGTATATATTCGGTTCAGCGGGTGGCAAATATGAATATGTATTCGTTCAAGAAAAGTACTCGAATATTCGGGTATATCGTTACAGGCCTACAGGTAGGTCCCATTAGTGAAACAATGGATAATCTGACATAGCACAGATAAAAACTTCCCAAACTAATGACATTCCTGGTGTACTGACTAATGTCATCCTAGATACAAGTGTTATCAAGCCCTGATAACAGTGTATGGACTTCCAACATAATTTTAATAAAAATTTATAACACTAACTATATATATACGGTTTTTAATAAAAATCTGTAAAACTACTGTAACTAAAATATGTTTTTTGCTGGCATATGAAACAATTTTTCTGACCAGCGCAAATAAATAATATAAACAATACAATACCTGCCATTCAATTTTGGTGACATAAACACATATGATATTTATTTTCATTTAAAGCGGTGGTTGGGGGTTGTTGGGAGCAGGGGTGAGTAAGTCCATTTTTCACTGAAAAACACGTACATATTCATTGGTACGCTTGTACAATACACACGTTTTTAAACTGTCACAATTAAGAAGTCTAAATATATGGTACATGTATCTGGTATGTAGATCTACGTACTATAGGCAAAATCACTTACCCCCATTGACATACTCTTATTCATCATGACTTCTGATCATTTATCAAATCACTTAGTCTATGTAACATTTTCTTTCATCTGGGAAGCATCTGGTCTATTAAATTTAACACCCACATCGGTCCACAAAAAGTGAAACTGTTGTTTTTTCCTTCTCTGAATTCAGTTATCTTAAATGTATTAGTAGTCCGTTCTCCTCGGTGTTGACAAATCCATTAGAATGCTATCTATGTAATAGTAATTAAGTAATTAGTTGTTGCACGATCACTTGCCTGAAGCTATTTTTTAATCTCCATCCTGTCATTGTCTCGCATGACAGATACCATTTTGACATTGCTTATCACGTGATTGTCATGTGATCAAAATGTTCTTCTAAATGTTGATTGGTTGAATTTCAAATGTAAAGGTTTTCCATTGGTCAGCTTTATGTACGGATTTCAAATTGCTGCAGAGCGAACATTTTCAAAATAAACATTTTGTTATCCGGTTAGAAACAGCCCTGAAACTTGGAGGTTTGTAAAAATAACTGTTCTAAGTATGTTTTATTGCTCGTTTGTATCGTTAAAGCAACAACATATATTGTCGTTAAAAATATCGATGCCGGATTGGTAAAAATATTATAAATGTAAAGTCAGTGATTGAGCTTCCCCACCCACTTTTTATACAAGTGCACTTTTCTTACTGGGTTCTTTGTGAGAATTTCGACACGCTATCCCTTGGTACCCATCATTGGTTAGTTATTAGCTATAGAAAACATTGAAATAGAATGCTGTAACAGAGGTCTTAGACTTTATTGTAGAGTTGAGAATACATCCATGGAAAATTATAAAAAGTCAAAAGAGCATGCTGTGTTGGGGGCGAATCATCTCTCTTATCTATAATTAATTTCAGTACTGTATTACTGTACGTACGACCATAGAGCTGTAAATCATCAGATTAGAAATGTAGGAAGAGTATGTGATGGAACTCGGTCACACTTTTCCGCAAATTGGAAGACCACGCAAATGCGTTATGCCTGTCTATTAAAACAACAGCCACATTTTTAAACCGACCAGTCCATAAATAAAAAATTAAGCGACGGATAACACAATTAATTTTTTATTAACATAATCCGAGCCTTCTCTGACCTTACCAACACTTTTTACGATTTTGAAAATTCATCTGGTTAAATGCCACAAAATTTAATAAAAATTTAGGCTTTTAGGGTCTGAGAAGGCTGTGTTTTTTTTTGTCTCGAAACTATATGTTGAAGCAAATTATTTGAAATCTTACTTGCAATCTGCCAAATTTGACAGCGCTGATGTTATGAATGTTAACATTAACGACATCACTAGCTGCGAGTATTGTAGCTCTTGTTATGGTTTGTAGAGCTATGATGCCATCTTTTATATAATAGAATATGTAGGTATCGGGATCGACCCATCACCTCCATGAAGAACCACCATATTTCAGACGAAACCTTAAAATTATAAAAAAACATGCTTGCATGCATACAACTCACCAAAGAGAAAATATCTCGTCGATTTAGGGATTATTGTGTAACACTCCATGCTTCAGCAATCAGCAGACCTATTTTTCTTAAAACTTTATCATTAAAATATCACACACAGTGTTGTTCCGTATTTGGGAACTTAAACCCGCCCAAAGCTGACACAAATAGACAACGTTAACAGGAAAGTGTCAGGTGTGTGAGTAGGGCAGGATTAAGTTTCCAAATACGGAAGGAGACTTCACACGAGACTGAGATTATTTCGAACATTATAAACAATGACAATGCTGGTTAATTAACAGTGTCCCCTAACTGTGGTCTTCGAACACTGACGTTCCGTCGGTGTGTTCTTGGGCAAGACACTTTACCTTAGCCTCGTCCGTCGGATGGGGACGTAAACCGGGCGGTCCCGTGTATCGGTCTATCCTCCGAGCACGTTAAAGAACCATATGAATCTATTCGATTATAAGAGTAGGGCAGGTTCCCGGATTCCTATGTATCCTTCCCCTCTCTCTGGGGCAGCTCTAAATAACCTAAACTGTGTTGATGAGCCGTTAAACAACATTCAATTCAATTCGAACACTGACACTATCGGCATGCCTTTGACTCTTTTCTCTCTGGTAAGTCTTTTGCATGTATTTGTTGTATTTAAGGTTTATTCTATTGAAATACAGGGGTTATTTATGCAGGCATTGTGTGATGCCTTCAGAAACCTTGCGAGAAAAGTGCACTTCAAAGGAATCATGGCTCTATGGTAGGTACATATTACCATTAGAGCCATGATTCTCGCGTCTGCGAAGTTACGTGTCATGATTACAACACAAAAACAATGTGACTGTCAAACGAGATTGGAAATTGTCAGCTGTTAGCGAGAGGATCACCAATTTTGATTTTGGAGCCAGAAGGTTGCCATAGCCTTATTATGAAAACCCTTACCTACATTCAATGAAAATTCTTAAAACCTCAGATGCTCACAGGTTCAAGGAACGTGACTGAAAAAAATAATCAGATTTTTTTTTGACTATATTTGTATACACACATCTAAACATATCAAATAAATGAAAAAATGCATACCAAAAACAATCCTACCCCCAAAAAAATTCTAACCCAAGGTCGCTAAGAGCTTGTTGGAGACTTTTCAAATCATGTGTTTCCATCCTCGATTATGAATCACACATTCAGGGTTTCCCCCAGGATCATAAGGCATGTCGCATGCAACATGCCTTCCTGGAAAAGAAAGGAAAAACAACATGCCTTCATCAGAGCAACATGCCTTAAGATTTGCTTAATTTTCATGAATAACAGATTTAAAAGAAGAAAAATAGAATTTCTATGGTGATTCTTGTTCCTTTTGCACCAAAATCATAGAAGTATGTCATTTTGCCATTAATAGGCACTATTTTTTTCAAGCCCAGTTTGGTAAATGTAATGTCAGAACAACATGCCTTCACAATTTTCTGGGGGAAACCCTGCACATTCAACATATTTTCAAATCTACTTGCGAGTTCCATCAAAATATGAACATACTTTCCAAAAATGTTTACTTCAAACCCCAATTCCAACCATTTTTTTTTGCTACGAACATTGAAATTCCAAAAAAAGAGCGAACATCAAGAACACAAGCCCGACGGGCTTGTTTGCCGGTAGTAATATCCATAAAAATCCATGAAATAGTCATAGGGAACGAAAATTCTACTCGTCCGCTCGTATTGACGATTGAAATTTCGAATCCGGACGAGTGAACACATGAATCGGTCGTCCGAGAGGGCGAGTAACATTTCAGTAGGAAAAAACAATAAAGAAAATCATTCTTACATCTATAGTTTATTAAGCGATTAAATGCAGTAAATGGTCGCAACTCTGTTTATTCAGCGATAAAATGCAATTTGCAATTTAAGTCAACCGGATATTTGGAAATTGACGCATTTCCGTTTGAGTCATTCTAAAATGTGGCTCCCGTTCTTATTCACGGACCGCCGAACATTATGGTATTTGAATGTTATACAAATAACCCTTTCACGGGGGGAAATCTTTTAGGTGACTGGGACCAGGGCCTTCAGGAAGGGGAATTGCAAAAGTATGCTGTTTTCCTGTATTGGAGTTAAACATTTGTAACAAATATATAAAAAAAAAATTAAGGGGAATTTTTCACAGGAGAAGGGGGAAAATATATACATGTACCATGCCAGAGTAACTGTAATGGCCATGAGCAGACTGTAGTGAACTATAGACTATGAATATCTATAATACTGGTCAAAGTTTCATAATTTTCATTGATTTATATAATGAAAAGAAAACAACATTATGATGTTTCCCTTTGTTTTATTTATATATAATAGTGTTACATGATGGTATCTGACTACTTTGACTTATTATCTTTTACAGTCAAGAGCAGGATGAGTAAACATCCTATACGGACGAGTAACATGTCAGTGTTATTCATCCTACAGGAATGGACGAGTATACACTATACAGTAAAATATATTTCGTCCCCTCACAGGGCTTTTTTAACCTATTTAACAGGGGCCGAAATTCGGCCTCTTCCCAATTGCAAAACCTCTATTTTTTCCCAATTTTGGGGTCAAAAATTCCCAATTTAAAAAAAATAAATATATATATATTTTAATACTTTTTTTGTAATTAAGTGACATACTTTATATAGTTTGCATGTTAAAATAACTCAGTTCTAAAACCTAATCAATATTTTACCTAAAACTACATTTTAATGAAATTTTCCCTTAAAAAACATTTCCCAAAACAACGAAAATCACGTTACATTTTTCCCAATTTGGACAGTCTCGCGCTTCTTTTTCCCAAATTCAGCAGGCCTAGGCCTTTTCCCAATTTTCTTGAAATTGTTGGCCTTACTCTGCAAGGTCTGGATGTCTTAAGTCAGATAAAATCAGGATCCACATCTTCCTGGTCATTCCAAACAACCCGTAAAAACTTAAAATGCTCGCAGACACACCTTAGTCCTTACACAGGGTTCGTACGCACCTGGAAAACGAGATTTGTCTGGAAAAGTCATGGAAAACGAGTTTTGTCTGGGAAAGTCCTGGAATTTCAAAAAAAATTGTCTGGAATTTCAAAATTTCTTCTTGAAAATGACTATAAGCTTGAGAAAATACACAAGAAACATAATTTACGCCAAAACTTTGCGGCGAAAATGTACGTTAAAATCGGTACGAAACTTATGAGTATGAAACAGATACCAGATAAAATGTCAGAGGTCGCACTGCTACATTTGGCATTTTCGGATTGTATCGCTTTCAGCGTGACCTTAATGCATGAAAAAATTGAAAACGGCGAAAAACATGGGTAATTCTAAGCGTCAGTGCATATATAACGTGAAATGGGACAAAGAGGAACAGTCTAGCACATAGCTAAGAGTAAGGCCTTTTACATCTGACAAACTTAAAGCTCTGTGCATAGTGTGTGACAAGTTGGATCGATTTATCAAACATGGGGGAAGCTGATTTGAAGTCTCATAAGAGTACTAAACATGTTGGCAACATTGGTTTACAAACTGGTAATGTTACATTGTCCTCGTTTTCACACCTGTGCAAGGAATGTTTCAACTTGGACTCGAGTCCCCAGTTGCAGTGGAGAATATGTCACATCCCCCACCCAAAGATTGTCTGAAACCTATTGTGGTAGCCCTCTGTCCGAACGTAAAAATATGTCATGGAAAACTGAAATTTGTCATGGAAAGAAAAGTCATGGAATTTTGTTTGATGAAAAGAGTATGAAACCTGTTACATGTCATTTCATGTTTTTCATGAAATACCATTTCCGCTTTGTCTTACAGATGTCCATATTCCTTTTTCTCCGCATTTGATATCTTTTTCTTGACTGAGAGAATTAGTCTGCAGGTGTTTCCACATTTCTTCAAAAATGGAAATTCACGAAAATGAATTGTTTTATTGGGTATTGCCAGTTCCGTCAGAAACCATTGGTCAGAAACTTATCTAATCCAGACGAACGATTCTTCCCAATGCTTGTTTGTATTATATAGATTATAGTTTTGTCTCTATTGTTAATGATTGTATTTGTGTTCGTTTTTACTTCGATTGACATTTATTACGGTTACAATTGTAATCAATTTAAATTAACAATAACTTAAATAGCTACTGTATTTGTTCATATGTTAAGTCAAAACAAGTTTTGGGGACGAAACACGCTTGACACATTAAACTCTTCTGAGCATCTTTCTCATATTCACAGTATGAGTACCAGTCGTGAACAAAACGCTGGGACCAGTTTAACTGTTATGTCTAAAAGCGTACATCGCAACATCTTGTTTTTGTCATAAAAACATCGCGTTTTCGACTAACGGACTACCGTTAGTGTCGAACCCTGCTCATAACACATTTTCAATACTTGCATATCTGAAACACTTTTCAATGGATGTTCCCAAACTTTATAGTCATACAGTGTTCTCCAGAAGCCCCGGCGGTCGGCGATATCGCCTATTACCCTAGAACCTAGCGCCGGCTACTTTTCTCAAAAAAAAAAAAAAAAAATCAGAATTATTTATCTTTGTACATATAAAAGTGTCCTTACAGACCAATGAAAAATGAGTGTAAAATGCACCAGAACGCACCATTTTGCACCGTCAAAATAAAAAAAATCCGGGGGAGACCATCCAAACCCCACTAGAACCGCTTCGCATCGCGCATCATGTGCAACTGCACCTACTACAATTATTTTTTCACCTACTACAATTATTTTCAGGAGAGCACTGCTCATAACAACTGATGACCTTATGTTCCACCTTATGATCACACATTTTTGTCCCGTCAAGTTACACATTTTTAATACTTGCATATATTTAAAACACTTTTGAATAAATTGTTCCCAAACTTCATATCTTGTAACAACTGATGATCTTATATCCCTCTACATCACCCATCATTGATTGCCTAATTAATTAGCAATAGAAACAGGGAGATATGCTCGACCGAAAACACCTGTTAGTGAACGACTTTGTAAATTGTGTACCAAGTCAACTACAGAGGATGAAACTCATTTTTTAGTCGACTGTGATTTTAACTCAGATCTGAGATATGATCTTTTTAATACTGCAAGCCAGTTAGATAATAGATTTTTAAATTGTTCGTCTATAGAAAAATTAATTTTTCTGATGAACTGTGATTCTTTACAGTAAAAGTTAGCCATGGTTCGCACAGACTTGAAAAGGCCCTAAATTTTGATGAGTTGCTTGAAAAGGCCCTAAATTGCATGTCAGGCCCTAAAAAGTCCCTAAATTTGCCCTATATGGCCCTAAAAATTAGTTTTGGTGGCCCTAAATTTCATTTAGCACATTATTACGGCTGTCAAGGTGTTGTTGCTTTTAAAAATAGAATGAATTCAAGAACGACAACTCCTACGAAAGTTCTAAAAATAGAATGAATTCAAGAACGACAACTCCTACGAAATTAGATTTGTACTATTGTACATCGTACTCAGTTTGATTCATACTCAGTTATATTTCAGAGGGGAAGTTATTAGCCAGCCAACGACTGAGCCAACCGTGCAGCCATTTTTGCACGGCCGTTTTTGAAAAATCGCGGTCAATATTTGGTGGAGTGGGTGGGGTAATTTTTGGGCTAAACTCTTACTTTCCCAATACTCCCTCAATAAAGCCGCTGATGAGTTTGCTATGAAAGCAGAAAAGGAGAGGAATTTTTCATATATAGCCAAATCCAATGCTCTCAGGGAAAAGTCAAAAGAGAAAAGTTTGCTGTGTACTCAGCTGGAGAGTAAGATCATTGACAAGGTCACAGAGCTGAAAACTGTTTAATCTTAGGTGACAAGGCCACAGAGCTGAAAACTGTTTAATCTTAGGTAGGTCCAGGTTTATTGGCTATAGTAAATACAGTAAAACCCAGCTAATGCAACTGCTTACAATATACACATTTAGTGGTTTTTTTTACAGGTGACTGCTTAATGCAGCACTATAGTATGCAGAAAGCTATTAGAGGAGCTTTCTACAATATTATCATGCTGCATTAAGCTGCCACCTATCTTCTTGTAGGGGTCACTTTAGAGGGGTTTTACTGTACCATTAAGCAGGAATTTTAGTCAAACACATAATTATGCTATAAATATTGAGGCCCTAAATTTTAAGAAAATGTCCCTAAAAAGGCCCTAATTTAGGTTTGAAAAGTCTGTATGCAGTACAGGAGCAGACAAGTCATTTCACGTGCCTGAACCGCATAACTCGAACATAAATAATTGGGGTTGGAGGCAACGTAGTTCCCATTTTGCAAGCACGTGCAGATACGCGGATTTTATAGTACTCTGTTTAGAAACACTAGTTTAAAGCTTATACTAGATGGCAAAGAAAAAAAATCATATCAGAAGTCAGTTATTATGTCGAAGATTTATAAAACAATCGTGTTGACAGGTTTTATTGAGATATCATAGTCGGAAATCGCGGTACAAATGCGAAGATCGAAAAAAACTAGTTTTTGTTTTCTTCGAAATTGCCAATGTTTCAAAACGGGTACAAAAATTGTATATTCTTAAATATTGTTGAAATTGACAGGAGTCGAAGATCATTACCTGATCTACCTTTTTTGAAAATTTCTTATTTTTTCGTGAATATACATTTTGCGTGCCCGTTTTGAAAGTTGGTACCTGCATTTCACTCTTTCAGAGGCTATTCAAAATGGCGGCGACACAGAAAAACACCCAGCCCAGGGCCAGGGACAAATTAACATCATATGGTCAATACACAGTCACAGAAACTAAATATTGTGAATTGAACTGAACGTTTATAAATAGCTAAGGAATGTGCTAAAAATAGCTCACACACATTCAAAGGTCAAATAATGCTGATCCGTGTACATACACAGATAGATCGTTTACACATTCGGCCCGATTGACGGTGACCGATGGATTATTTCAATTTATTTGCACAGAAGTAGAATTAAAACAGTGTTACAATCACGATCGTATACAATTCCAAGTTTTGCATGAGTGCGTAGTTTACAAAATACAAACAAATAGATCTATTACAGTAGACAATGTAGAGAATTAAAATTGAAAAGTGGAACACACGGTCACACCAGCAAATGCCTGAAATGGGTCATGGCATTGTCTGCACTGTAGCCTATGTAAGTAAAATTAAAATACACTTTTAATTTCTGTATGACAAGTGTTTAACGTTGAAACATGTAAAACGGTGGTGGTTGATATATATTAACTTAATTCTGATAATTTTTTAGAACACATGAGTGATGAATAATTGATGAAAATGTAAGCCTTGAAAATCTACTATTTGTTCATGAATGCCACCTGTGACTTACCTTTTGGACAGTATCATCTTCTGGAAAGCACCACTTTCAATTCCAGTTGTGTTTTAAGTAAAATGTTATGGAATGCTGACATTGTTAGCATTGAGAAAGTTGGACAGAGTTATTAATATTAAAAACAAATGAAACAATATCATATATGACTTGTTTTTTTCAGGTCTGCCAAGACTAAGTTAGCTAGAGGCAGTGTGCAGTATTACCATAGCCAGATTCAAGTCAAATTTCCCAGTCTCACAGTATAACTACATCAAGAGCCTTGTATTAGCCAGTATGTAGGTAAGCGCAGCTTCAAAAAATCTATGAATTTATCAATGTTTGTTCTTTGCAAAATATGTGGCATTGTGCACCAGTCCTGCACCACAGACATATTAATAATTTGTTATTAGGTCTGTGCCTGCACTTAGTCTCAGACTTTTTATACTAAAAATAAAAATGGTGTTTTACAGCACATCGACACATAAATAGGTCATATTGTGCTTAGTACATATGTAAAATTAAACAAACAAAATAAAAAGGTCCCTGTATTACATCTAAATTATTAAACTTAACCAAGACCCCGACTTAACATAATGTGCTGGCATGGCCCAGCAATAGCATGGTGGATGATAGCAATCTGGAGCTTCCGGTTCAAGTCACACATGCACCACTGAGTTTTCGTCTATGGTTTCGGGCAATACATCTTCCCTCAGTCTTGTTTGTTCCTCAGCCTCTTTTGTTTGATTGGGATTGAAACTGGGGAGTCTATCCTCCAAGCACGATAAACAACCATAGAAATTATTAATATATACATTAGTAAGAGTAAGACAGGTCCTCGAATTCCTATGTGTCATTTGGGGCGGCTCTAAATAAGGTATACCGGTAATAAATGTGTTGATTTAGCAGAAAACGATTATTTTTAATTTATTGTACATGTAAAAAAAGTTCTATAATCACTATTCATTTACATATTTCAGTTCTACAACTTGTTACCTATTTAAGTTGAAACAAAATATCATGTATGTCATTTTTATTTTCAGAGCCTGTAGTCCTGAGATGCTGGGAGTTAGCTGAAAATAGTTAGTGATGTCCCAATATATATGGGAGGATTTTATTGAAACAAGTAGTCACATATAACTTTTTACAACATTAACAACAGAATCAGAAATACTTAAACGAACAAGTATATAATAACAAGATGGTGTACAATATTTTATTTTTTTTATGAATCATGAATCAGCAATACCTCATACGGACAGTACTAGCATCAACTTCAAGAAAAATATGTCTAGTAAGAGGATCACCAGTTCAGCCAGCACAATATCATATAAACATGCATATCCGACTGTAGACACAAGGTGGATCGTTGGCGACATTAACTTGATAGTTCATTGGAGTGGCTCAAAATAAGGGCTAATATGAAAATATAAATGTGTTTCTGTTAATCTGACCGGCCGTGTCCAATTTATTTATTGGATTAAAATGTTTTCTGAATTTTATTGGATTATATAAAAGTTTGTGGAATAACAGATGGCAGGAGGTGTATATTATACAATTATGGACTTTTCAGCTGTTATACATGATGTGATATGCACCAAAAAAATCATTATTGACCGAGGCGATAGCCGAGGTCAATAATGATTTTTTGGTACATATCAACATCATGTATAACAGCTGAAAAGTCCATAACTGTTTTATTATATAACCCTCAATTTACAATTATATAAAACAGGTCAATATCAAAAAAACAATTATATAAAACAGGTCAATATCAAAAAAACAGGTCAATATCAAAAAAACAGGTCAATATCGCTAGATATTTTTTCTAAAAAATTACTTTTTAGCCAATGAAAACGCGTCTATTTATAGGTTATATAATAATACCGGTTATACCCAGAAGAAAAGTGAGTGGTCTTCCTCACCAAAAAAATAACAAACAGATACATGTATATATATATAACCCCACATATGTTCAAATTGGCTTGCACCATATAAACAATTACATATTAAAGGGACATGCAGCAATCTTCTTTTTTTTAAACTCCAAAATGTTATAACTTATAATTTAAATATATGCAAGCGGGTGTAAAGTGAAAATAAATTACATTTTAATGCTTGATAAAAACTTGATAAATGCTGTGTGTCCCTTTAATAAATAAAAACAATTATTGTATGATGCAATTTAATTTTTTATGTAATACTCTTTATATTTGGGATGTTTTGATGTAAATATTTGAAATAAAATGTTTTAAATCAAATAAATAATTCATTTTGATATCTGACTTGTTACATATTTTTTACTTAGTCATGAAAGATAATATTTAAGGCCTTAATATGTACCTTAAATGTTTATTGTTTACCATTGAAAGGTGAGGCGGCATATGGTGTTAGTTATCTGTGCGTCTATATCCTTCCACAGTTTTTAGCTCTACTGGCCAAGGGCCAGCAGAGCTTATGGGATGGTGTGTTGTCCGTCTTCCGTCGTCCGTCGTCCGTCCGTCCGTCGTCCGTCCGTTAACTTTTGCTTGTGTACACTCTAGAGGCCACATTTCTGATGCAATCATCATGAAACTTTGTCAGAATATTTGTCTCAATGAAATCTCGGTCAAGTTCGAAAATGGGTCATGTGGGGTCAAAAACTAGGTCACTAGGTCAAATATTGTAAAAACCTTGTGTACACTCTAAAGGCCATATTTTTGACCCGAGCTTGATGCAACTTTGTCAGAATGTTTGTCTTAATTATATCTTGGTCAAGTTTGAAAATGGGTCACATGGGGTTAAAAACTAGGTCACTAGGTCAAATACTTGAAAAACCTTGTGTACACTCTAGAAGCCGTATTTCTGACCTAATCTTGATGAAACTTTGTCAAAATGTTTGTCTTAATTATATCTTGGTCAAGTTCAAAAATGGGTCACATGGTGTTAAAAACTAGGTCACTAGGTCAAACTTTGGAAAAACCGTGTGTACACTCTAGAGGCCATATTTTTGACCCGATCTTGATGAAACTTTGTCAGAATGTTTGTCTTAATGAAATCTCGGTCAAGTTCAAAAATGGGTCATGTGGGGTCAAAAACTAGGTCACTAGGTCAAATACTTGAAAAAACTTGTGTACACTCTAGAGGTCATATTTGTTACCCAATCTTGATGAAACTTTGTCAAATTGTTTATCTTAATTATATCTTGATCAAGTTCGAAAATGGGTCACATGAAGTTAAAAACTAGGTCACTAGGTCAAATATTGGAAAAACCTTGTGTACACTCGAGATGCCATATTTTTGACCCGAGCTTGATGCAACTTTGTCAGAATGTTTATCTTAATTGTTTGTCTCAATGAAATCTCGGTCAAGTTCGAAAATGGGTCATGTGGGGTCAAAAACTAGGTCACTAGGTCAAATATTGGAAAAACCTTGTGTACACTCTTAAGGCCATATTTTTGACCCAAGCTTGATGCAACTTTGTCAGAATGCTTGTCTTAATTATATCTTGGTCAAGTTTGAAAATGGGTCACATGGGGTTAAAAACTAGGTCACTAGGTCAAATACTTGAAAAACCTTGTGTACACTCTAGAAGCCGTATTTCTGACCCAATCTTGATGAAACTTTGTCAAAATGTTTGTCTTAATTATACCTTGGTCAAGTTCAAAAATGGGTCACATGGTGTTAAAAACTAGGTCACTAGGTCAAACTTTGGAAAAACCGTGTGTACACTCTAGAGGCCATATTTTTGACCCGATCTTGATGAAACTTTGTCAGAATGTTTGTCTTAATGAAATCTCGGTCAAGTTCAAACATGGGTCATGTTGGGTCAAAAACTAGGTCACTAGGTCAAATACTTGAAAAAACTTGTGTACACTCTAGAGGTCATATTTGTTACCCAATCTTGATGAAACTTTGTCAAATTGTTTATCTTAATTATATCTTGATCAAGTTCGAAAATGGGTCACATGAAGTTCAAAACTAGGTCACTAGGTCAAATATTGGAAAAACCTTGTGTACACTATAGAGGCCATATTTTTGACACGAGCTTGATGCAACTTTGTCAGAATGTTTATCTTAATTGTTTGTCTCAATGAAATCTCTGTCAAGTTCGAAAATGGGTCATGTGGGGTCAAAAACTATGTCACTAGGTCAAATATTGGAAAAACCTTGTGTACACTCTAGAGGCCATATTTTTGACCCGAGCTTGATGCAACTTTGTCAGAATGTTTGTCTTAATTATATCTTGGTCAAGTTTGAAAATGGGTCACATGGGGTTCAAAACTAGGTCACTAGGTCAAATACTTGAAAAACCTTGTGTACACTCTAGAAGCCGTATTTCTGACCCAATCTTGATGAAACTTTGTCAAAATGTTTGTCTTAATTATATCTTGGTCAAGTTCAAAAATGGGTCACATGGTGTTAAAAACTAGGTCACTAGGTCAAACTTTGGAAAAACCGTGTGTACACTCTAGAGGCCATATTTTTGACCCGATCTTGATGAAACTTTGTCAGAATGTTTGTCTCTATAATCTCGGTCAAGTTCAAAAATGGGTCATGTGGGGTCAAAAACTAGGTCACTAGGTCAAATACTTGAAAAAACTTGTGTACACTCTAGAGGTCATATTTGTTACCCAATCTTGATGAAACTTTGTCAAATTGTTTATCTTAATTATATCTTGATCAAGTTCGAAAATGGGTCACATGAAGTTAAAAACTAGGTCACTAGGTCAAATATTGGAAAAACCTTGTGTACACTCGAGATGCCATATTTTTGACCCGAGCTTGATGCAACTTTGTCAGAATGTTTATCTTAATTGTTTGTCTCAATGAAATCTCGGTCAAGTTCGAAAAAGGGTCATGTGGGGTCAAAAACTAGGTCACTATGTCAAATATTGGAAAAACCTTGTGTACACTCTAAAGGCCATATTTTTGACCCAAGCTTGATGCAACTTTGTCAGAATGCTTGTCTTAATTATATCTTGGTCAAGTTTGAAAATGGGTCACATGGGGTTAAAAACTAGGTCACTAGGTCAAATACTTGAAAAACCTTGTGTACACTCTAGAAGCCGTATTTCTGACCCAATCTTGATGAAACTTTGTCAAAATGTTTGTCTTAATTATACCTTGGTCAAGTTCAAAAATGGGTCACATGGTGTTAAAAACTAGGTCACTAGGTCAAACTTTGGAAAAACCGTGTGTACACTCTAGAGGCCATATTTTTGACCCGATCTTGATGAAACTTTGTCAGAATGTTTGTCTTAATGAAATCTCGGTCAAGTTCAAACATGGGTCATGTTGGGTCAAAAACTAGGTCACTAGGTCAAATACTTGAAAAAACTTGTGTACACTCTAGAGGTCATATTTGTTACCCAATCTTGATGAAACTTTGTCAAATTGTTTATCTTAATTATATCTTGATCAAGTTCGAAAATGGGTCACATGAAGTTCAAAACTAGGTCACTAGGTCAAATATTGGAAAAACCTTGTGTACACTATAGAGGCCATATTTTTGACACGAGCTTGATGCAACTTTGTCAGAATGTTTATCTTAATTGTTTGTCTCAATGAAATCTCTGTCAAGTTCGAAAATGGGTCATGTGGGGTCAAAAACTATGTCACTAGGTCAAATATTGGAAAAACCTTGTGTACACTCTAGAGGCCATATTTTTGACCCGAGCTTGATGCAACTTTGTCAGAATGTTTGTCTTAATTATATCTTGGTCAAGTTTGAAAATGGGTCACATGGGGTTCAAAACTAGGTCACTAGGTCAAATACTTGAAAAACCTTGTGTACACTCTAGAAGCCGTATTTCTGACCCAATCTTGATGAAACTTTGTCAAAATGTTTGTCTTAATTATATCTTGGTCAAGTTCAAAAATGGGTCACATGGTGTTAAAAACTAGGTCACTAGGTCAAACTTTGGAAAAACCGTGTGTACACTCTAGAGGCCATATTTTTGACCCGATCTTGATGAAACTTTGTCAGAATGTTTGTCTCTATAATCTCGGTCAAGTTCAAAAATGGGTCATGTGGGGTCAAAAACTAGGTCACTAGGTCAAATACTTGAAAAAACTTGTGTACACTCTAGAGGTCATATTTGTTACCCAATCTTGATGAAACTTTGTCAAATTGTTTATCTTAATTATATCTTGATCAAGTTCGAAAATGGGTCACATGAAGTTAAAAACTAGGTCACTAGGTCAAATATTGGAAAAACCTTGTGTACACTCGAGATGCCATATTTTTGACCCGAGCTTGATGCAACTTTGTCAGAATGTTTATCTTAATTGTTTGTCTCAATGAAATCTCGGTCAAGTTCGAAAAAGGGTCATGTGGGGTCAAAAACTAGGTCACTATGTCAAATATTGGAAAAACCTTGTGTACACTCTAAAGGCCATATTTTTGACCCAAGCTTGATGCAACTTTGTCAGAATGCTTGTCTTAATTATATCTTGGTCAAGTTTGAAAATGGGTCACATGGGGTTAAAAACTAGGTCACTAGGTCAAATACTTGAAAAACCTTGTGTACACTCTAGAAGCCGTATTTCTGACCCAATCTTGATGAAACTTTGTCAAAATGTTTGTCTTAATTATACCTTGGTCAAGTTCAAAAATGGGTCACATGGTGTTAAAAACTAGGTCACTAGGTCAAACTTTGGAAAAACCGTGTGTACACTCTAGAGGCCATATTTTTGACCCGATCTTGATGAAACTTTGTCAGAATGTTTGTCTTAATGAAATCTCGGTCAAGTTCAAACATGGGTCATGTTGGGTCAAAAACTAGGTCACTAGGTCAAATACTTGAAAAAACTTGTGTACACTCTAGAGGTCATATTTGTTACCCAATCTTGATGAAACTTTGTCAAATTGTTTATCTTAATTATATCTTGATCAAGTTCGAAAATGGGTCACATGAAGTTCAAAACTAGGTCACTAGGTCAAATATTGGAAAAACCTTGTGTACACTATAGAGGCCATATTTTTGACACGAGCTTGATGCAACTTTGTCAGAATGTTTATCTTAATTGTTTGTCTCAATGAAATCTCTGTCAAGTTCGAAAATGGGTCATGTGGGGTCAAAAACTATGTCACTAGGTCAAATATTGGAAAAACCTTGTGTACACTCTAGAGGCCATATTTTTGACCCGAGCTTGATGCAACTTTGTCAGAATGTTTGTCTTAATTATATCTTGGTCAAGTTTGAAAATGGGTCACATGGGGTTAAAAACTAGGTCACTAGGTCAAATACTTGAAAAACCTTGTGTACACTCTAGAAGCCGTATTTCTGACCCAATCTTGATGAAACTTTGTCAAAATGTTTGTCTTAATTATATCTTGGTCAAGTTCAAAAATGGGTCACATGGTGTTAAAAACTAGGTCACTAGGTCAAACTTTGGAAAAACCGTGTGTACACTCTAGAGGCCATATTTTTGACCCGATTTTGATGAAACTTTGTCAGAATGTTTGTCTCTATGAAATCTCGGTCAAGTTCAAAAATGGGACATGTGGGGTCAAAAACTAGGTCACTAGGTCAAATACTTGAAAAAACTTGTGTACATTCTAGAGGCCATATTTTTGACCCGAGCTTGATGCAACTTTGTCAGAATGTTTATCTTAATTATATCTTGATCAAGTTCGGAAATGGGTCACATGAAGTTAAAAACTAGGTCACTAGGTCAAATATTGGAAAAACCTTGTGTACACTCTAGAGGCCATATGTTTGACCCAAGCTTGATGCAACTTTGTCAGAATGTTTGTCTTAATTATATCTTGGTCAAGTTTGAAAATGGGTCACATGGGGTTAAAAACTAGGTCACTAGGTCAAATATTGGAAAAACCTTTTGTACACTCTTTGTCAAAATGTTTGTCTTAATTATATCTTGGTCAAGTTCAAAAATGGGTCACATGGTGTTAAAAACTAGGTCACTAGGTCTAACTTTGGAAAAACCGTGTGTACACTCTAGAGGCCATATTTTTGACCCGATCTTGATGCAATTTTGTCAGAATATTTGTCTCAATTATAGCTTGCTAAAGTTTGAAAATGGGTCACACAGGGTCAAAAACTAGGTCACTAGTACACTCTAGAGGCCATATTTCTGACCCGATCCTTGATCTTGATGAAACTTTGTCGAAATGTTGTCTTAATTATATTTTGGTCAAGTTCGAAAATGGGTCCCATGGGGTCAAAAACTAGGTCACTAGGTCCAATACTTGAAAAACCTTGTGTACACTCTAGACACCATGTAGTACGACTCGATTCATCAATGGTATAACAGCCAGTAGAGCGTTCACAGGCCCTCTTGGGCCTCTTGTTAACCAATCTTTTCGAAACTTTACATGATCTTTATCTATGATGTCTAGAGGAGCATATCGATTTTGCATCAAAATAAAATTTATTTATGAATATATATTCTTGCATAGTACAATTTTCCACGGATTGTTTTCAGTGCGTTCATTCAAGTCCCATGGACATATTGAGTTGAGATGTTCGGTTGGCATTTTATATTTGTATACATTCTCATCTTCACCTCTCACCGCTGCGGGTTCAATTCCCACTGGGAGCTCAACTTGTAGGTGAGAAAGTGTCGATTCTTACAGATAGCAGTAAGTACACAGTACTGGTTCTACCCAGGAAATATGGCCTAAAATGTGCTATAATGACATAAAACACAGTTCAACTTTAAAAATATAAAGTAAAAGAAATGGCCTTCTTTATTTTCCTTCGATGCTATCAGTATAAGTATTACGACAGTGTTTCTGTCTGATAAAAAATTCATCTTAGGTTTCAACCGACAAATGGTCTATATTTAAACTAATACAAGTAAGATGGGGCCCTCAAACCCTTTTATGTGTGGGTGATATATTCCACGGTTGATTCATGATACTAGCATGGGACAGCTATAGTACATATGACAGTGCTGAGTGCAGTTGCGGATGAATTGAATTGAATATTTAACGGCTCATCAACACAGTACAGGTTATTTAGAGCCGCCTCAGAGAGAGGGGAAGGATACATAGGAATCCGGGAACCGTGCACTACCCTTATTATCGAACAGATTCCTATGGTTCTTTAATGCTCGGATGATAGACCTATAAGCGGGACCACCCTGTTTACGTCCCCATCCGACGGATGAGGCTAAGGGAATGTGTCTTGCCCAAGAACACACCGACAAAACTCAGTGGCACCACCTCCGGTTACAAATCCGCTGCGCTACTGACTGCGCCAAGTTGCGGATGACAATTAGACACTGGACAGTCTAGTCAAAAACACAGCAACAAATATATTATCTGAATATGTTTAAGAATGTACTGTATGCTTGGAAGAGCTTTCAAAAACAAACTAGCTTTCATGATTTTAGTTGGGGTGGGATGGGGATGGGGATGGGGCGCATCCTTTTAAATCTCAGTTCAGATGCCCTCCCCCTCCTCTCCATCCCAACTCCCATCTTGAACAGTAGCGATTGTTACGTAAACTTTCCACATATGAGAGGGTGCCCAATACTACCCGCTCCATCGAATACGCGCCTGCAGTTCTTGCGAGGTCAGTCGAGTCAAAATTACAGTTAAATCAAACAATTCGTATTTTCGTGTACTTTTGATAAAGAAATAACATGCTTTTCGTGATATGCAGCAAAATTCATGTAATGTGTGAGCTAAAACAACAATTCAAGTATCTCCTCGTACTTTATTTAACAAAAAACACACGGTCGTTGTCATTTTAATCGTATTCTAAAGATGGCATCTTTTAGAGTTATCGCCCCTCGCTTCGACATTTTACAAGGCGGGTCTGAATTTATCACGCAGTAGAGCTTCTAAAAAAAAAGTCGGTACAGACGAAAATCACGAAACCTAAAGGGGAAATGAAATTTCATGATCAAAAATTGTCACAATTTTCCAAAATATGCGTTTTAAAAAATTCAAAATGGCGGACATTTTTTTTTTTTTGACGTTGCCGAAAGCTGACGTACTACTTTTCGTTGTCAAGCGTGGTTGCGATATTTGAAAGATGTAGGAAAATATCAAGGCTGCTCCCCTACTGATGAACCATGTTAGCAAACCTACTTCTTAAAATGTATAAAAGGCGAGTTTTAGCTTTATGAACGAATAATATTTTAACTGAATCACAGTTTACTCATTATATATATAAATACATTAAATACACATATATGCTCTTTTAAATTCACTACTTCTGTATGTGTGAATATATGCGTGCATATATAGAGAGATAAGTATATACAATTTTAACATTTAAATACATAAATTATGTGTTTGTGCAGTCACGGTTAATAAGGCTATCCAGATTTAATTTTTTTTTTACCAGATATTTTAAGTATAAGTCTTTTACACATTTTAAGTAATTGTTTTACATACTGTAATAAATATTAAATGTAAGTATTATACTAGTATATATATTAAATGTAAATACTTATTTATCTAGAGATAGTACATATAATCAGTTGTTGTATTATATATTAACTCTGACTGAACAAAACCGTCCAGCTGCACATTTGATGATGGAATTTTTATGATGTATTATACAATTATGGACTTTTCAGCTGTTATACATGATGTGATATGCACCAAAAAAATCATTATTGACCGAGGCGATAGCCGAGGTCAATAATGATTTTTTGGTACATATCAACATCATGTATAACAGCTGAAAAGTCCATAACTGTTTTATTATATAACCCTCAATTTACAATTATATAAAACAGGTCAATATCAAAAAAACAATTATATAAAACAGGTCAATATCAAAAAAACAGGTCAATATCGCTAGATATTTTTTCTAAAAAATTACTTTTTAGCCAATGAAAATGCGTCTATTTATAGGTTATATAATAAATACATTTATAGTGTAGATATAATGAGATTATTGATTTGAAATATATGTGTTGTAAGTGTCTCATAGGTCGTTATTACGGCCGGGTATAAAAGTTTGTTTGTGTAATATTTGCATATGTTTGTAACTTTTATATGTGACACTATAATAAACTATTAAAGTCAAAGTATCCCTCTACATCACCCATCATTGATTGCCTAATTTATTACAGAATTATGACCCTTTGTTTGACTTGAAATTGCCCACTTTAATATTGTATAATAATGACCTGTTAACATTTTTTCTCAAACATTCTCAAATTGATTGTTCCCAAGCATCATGTACACATAACAACTGATGACCTTATGTCCCTCTATATCACCCATCATTGATTGCCTAATTTATTACAGAATTATGGCCCTTTGTTTGACAGAAAATTGTCCACTTTAATATTGAATAATGACCAGTTAACACATTTTTCTCAAACATTTTCAAATTGATTGTTCCCAAACTTCATGTACATGTAACAACTGATGACCTTACATCCCTGTACATCACCCATCATTGATTGCCTAATTTATTTCATAATTATGGCCCTTTATTTGACTTAGGAGTTTTTCACTCCATAATGAACTTCATGTGGCTTTCACTTTAACACTTTTCATGGATTGTTATGACACCTATTAAAACATACATTTCTCAGGTGATGATATGATGTGTCTCTGCATCAATGGTTTTTCGATTCTGCTTTTTGTTTTACAGAATTATGAACCTTTGTTTTAATTTGAATTACTTTCACATTAAAAAAATTAACAGATATTTTAGACATTTATTATTTCTGATTTTGCCCATCGACTAGAGCAAAAAAGCGGGGTTATTCATCACCTTCAGTGATAGTTCTAGTTTTAAAATGTATTAATTCACATCCATTTTGAGAGCATGAACTATTTAAAGCAATTGTTTACTCTGAACGAATTGCTTGTTACACATTCATTTTGAATCTGGTGAGTAAATACTCACTTCAGTCAAAAATTATCTACAGCTCTTGACTTCTTAAAGTTTTAAAGAAAAAGGGCATGCCAAAGTAGCGAACTTAAAAACGGGCGGGGGTGAAATTTTATTTTTTATTTTATACTACAAATGGAAAATGGCCTCGGCACAAGGCAAAAACAGTACTGAGTACTTCCAAGATTGAAAACACATTTTTAATAGTGTTTCATATTTGCAGCAATTTTTGTTATTAAATTATTATTTTTTTTATTATTTTTTTGAAGAAGAAATGAAAATTACCGGGGCGGCATAAAAAAATGGGGGCGGGCGGGGATGAAAATCTAGCAATTAATTTATTATGGTCTTAATACAATTTTAATATTTTCAGGATGTTTTAAACCTGGAGCAGCTATCCGTTAGTATGGCCGACCCCAGTGCCAGCATTATACATGATGGGGCCAGAACCTTGGACGTGTGGGACAGGTCTGTGTTGGACCTTGGAGTCCCCTACCCTGCTGACATGGCCGCGCTCCCAACATCTA
Organism: Cyrtodaria siliqua; assembly: GCA_037043455.1. NCBI lineage: Eukaryota > Metazoa > Mollusca > Bivalvia > Adapedonta > Hiatellidae > Cyrtodaria > Cyrtodaria siliqua. Next base: position 71,647 of record JAWPHD010007837.1, on the reverse strand, counting down.
CACCAAACCCCGGTAATCTGCGCAGGAAAAGTCGACGCTCCTGGTTTGAGACAACGCCAAAAGGAATGAAGTTAGAGATCGCTGTTGAGGCGAACGTAGTAAAGCCTGTGAAGTGTCTAACTGGTGACGTAGAAACATTAACCCTTACTCATTTCACCGCACCCCCAAGATTAGGTTTTGGAAACATGAAACCAGGTCAGGTAAAAGTGAGTACCCTCCTGTTACGGAATCCCCACGACTATGAACAGTCGGTGAGAGTGGAGAAGGTCCCAGAGAAGAAGCACTTCACCGTGAGCTGTAAGGAGTTCAGCGTGGGCGGCGGAGAGACATACAGGTTAGAGGTCACGTGGACGCCGACTGAGGCGGGGGCATTTAGAGAGATGATATTGATGCAGGTAGACCAGTCCTACCGGCTACAGGCTTATGTGTTTGGAACTGTTGTAGCCCCACCTCAGAAAAAGAAACAGGTTTGTAGTTAATTGCGTACATAGTCATTCCATGCTTTTTGGGTGAGTTTTTTTTTTTGGTCTTTATAGGCCCTAAGGGTAACATCAGTTCTAACAAATATGTTTGTTTTTTCTCTCTCAGAACTGCTGAACAAATGGTGAGCTCCAGACACACTTTTTGACACGTGGGATAATTGTTCTCTGAGATTTTATGCTGTTTGTAGTTTTCTCTTTTGATAAAACCGTGTACATTTTCAACAACAACAAAATGGTACATTTTTTGCTGAACAATGCCATTTGACATCTTAGTACGGAGCTGGAGATATGTTTTGACTGCAGTAAGTATTCACTCAAGAATCGGATTCAAAATGAATTAGTAACCGGTAACAAGGAATGCATTCAGAGTAAACAATTTCTTTAAATTTTCAAAATGGATGCAGTGTTCAATCTAGCTTTGCCAAATAGGGGCCATTTGGGCCCATGAACTTTGCAATTGGGGGCCATTGTAAAAAAAATGGGGGCCAAGCACTTTATACTAGATGTTTCATCATCATAAACAAGCCACGTTTTGTAACGATCATCGGATAACCATTTCTTTTGGAAGTCACGTTTCTTTAAATGTTTGGTCTTTTGGCTGGTTGAGGGACTCACTCAAATGACTCAAATGAGACAGTAGCGTCACAAGGTTTATCATCTGACTTCGGTTTTTTTCCGCCTTTTTTCAAGCAAAAATCTGAAATCCGCTTCATCATTGATGCTGACACGGCTAATGTAAAGCCATAGCAACAGACGAGTTACGCTGTATATACAGTCTGTACAGTTAAGTTTTTAAGTTTATCGATCGCAACACAGTCAGCAAGTGCGCTCGGTGTGCCTAAATAGCAGAATGGGAGAAAATGACCGAAATTAACGAAATGACCATCGCCGATCGAGTGCGCCCGGCGGGCCCACTCCCTACAAGAAATTGCACCAATTCGATCGCAAAGGGGTCAATGGCGCAATGGCGCAGTCTAGATTGAACACTGAGGATGTGAATTAAAACATTTTAAAAGAAACAGCTTTTCGGATTAAATAGAAGTTAAGTAAAAGCAAAAGAAACACTGTATAAGTCTATGATTTTAATATTAGACGCATGCGCTTGGAACAATTTTCATCATTCAAATATGGAATAAACTGTTCCACAGGACAAAACCCACATATAATACTCATGATTTTTAAAAGTTATGAGTATTTGTAGTAAGTTGTTGAGCAGTGATACAATTTTAAAAAATTGAGAGTTTTTCTAAAAAAAAGTTTGAGTAAAATACTCCAAAACTCAGCTTAGGCCACACAAAAAATTAGTAATGTTTCTGGTAACAGGCTCCAAAAAAAATCTGGTCGCTAGGTAGGCTTTTTTTTATTATTATTATTCTGAAGACAATATCTTTTTATCGAAGAGAATCTTCCGAAATTGGAATCATCCATCATTTATTTTGATATCAGAATAATATTTAACCTTTGAACTTTCAAACACACATAATATTTGTAAGAATCAAGTTTATTTCCTTGGAGAATTGCACTTTGGAAAAAACAGTTATGTTGATTATGACGATTGCAAAATGGCGGCCATTTTTTTTGTATATTCTGCGAAAGTTGGTCGAGGTCAAACACTTTGATGCCATATTATTCACTCGATTTTGAAAAAATGTTTTCATAATCAAAGGTAAATTAAAACTATTATCTTGTGATCATGGTGATTAATACAGATTTTTCAACATCTCATGCTTGATTTTATCACGAATATCAAACTTCAAATGAGATATTGGGTACCATGCATGCGTTGAAATAGCTATAAGATCTAGCAGTGGGCGCGAGATGGAGTAAATTAAAAATGTCTCCCAGTTAATTTCGTGTGCAAAATGGTTTTAATCTCTCTTTTTCCGATGTTGTGTTTACATTTTTCAATGGAAATCTCTGTAAAACAGCTTGGGCTACTTTCAGCCATTTTGTCATCACGAAAGGGAAACGCGACGGGACTGATAAAACACTGCCGAATATTCGCGATCACTATTGTCATCGTCGTCTTAAACAAAAAAAATCACCAATAGCAATAAAAAATAATTACGGTCGGTGGCAAAAAATAGGGTCGGTCGGGTTACCAGAAACAAAACTTTTTTTTTTGTTGGCCTTATCTACAGCTCTGTTAATAAGTAACATGGCAACTTTAACCTACGGCAAAAATCCAGTTACTTCAGTGTTGTTGGTCAGCGAGCAGCGCCATCTTTTGGTTCCGCAGTTTGTCTGAGTTCCTTCAAAACATCATTACTAGAATACTTTACACCGGATTGATTTGGTATAAAATTTGCAAGGTATTCAGTGTTCTCCCCAGGAATTTCTCAAGGCATGTCACCTTTATCAGAGAAAATATGATTCAGAGTGTATCCTTATACCTGACATCTGTATGTAAGGGTAGTTTGTCAGAGAGACACTTGATTTATATAAACAAGAGGCTAGTGATTCTATATATTGTGTTTTAAACTTATTTGAGCTAATCAAAAATGAAATAATTGAAATGTGTTAATGTCTTTTCAAAATTAAGGCATGTTGCAAAAGCATTTTGGCTGTGAAGGCATGTTAAATGCGACATGCCTTAATAGCCTGGGGAGAACACTGGTATTACATAGGATCATTAGCTATCAAACAATACCAATTGATGTTTCCGTGAGCTTGACCTTCATTCGTTAAAAAATCCAGTTTTCAGGGTATTTCCTCGTTTCTTGTTTTAGCCTTAGTTTATAATCAAACCTAATTCTTCCATTATATTTCTGCTCATTCCAGAGAAAAGTTGGCCTGTTAGCATCAAAAGTATCACGTCCATTCTCTGTTATCCATACAACCAGTCTGGCAAATATAAATCAGCAATACAGTCCAGAGAAAAAAGCAGGCATACAGTCTAAGGACATTAAAACTCAAGCCCAGTCTAATGTTGGAAAACCAGTGACGCAGTCTAGAGGAATGGAAACTGTGATGCAGTCAACCACTAACAGAAAGAGAAAATCGGGTGAAAGCAGAAAGTCTGGTAGATTGAGTGGGAAATTTGAGATTGATATCAAAGTAGACAAGAAAATGTCTCAAAAGAATGATGAAAATGTAGAGCCAGGGAATTTCACCCAATTTCAGCAACCATTGTCAAAAGCTGATTCCCAATCGGACAGGATAAAGTTGGTTCAGAAACAAAAAATGGAGGTGAAAGTTCCACGTAAAAAGATGAGGCGATCAAATACTTACTCTAACAATTCAGGGCTAGGTCTGGTGGTACCCATAATTTATGGGGAAACAGTGCAGGGGCTGAAGGATACAAGTTTGATCAACATTGATGATTGTGACATTAGTGGAATACAACCTCTGGAGGTTTCCACTGGCAAATCTGACGATGTCAGAATGTTGAATAATATTGGGTCCATGCCAAGTTTCATAGAAACAGGCCATGAATTTTCGGCAAATGATAACAAAAACAAGTTAGAGCCGAGTTTTCTTGAAATGGAAGACATATTGACTGTTGTGAGTGTTAAGAAATCAGAAAATGTTAGGAACGGTGATTTAGTTGAACACAGTTTTATAGATGTTGTTGACACTTTCACGGTGAATGGAAAACGTGAGCCATATAACTGTCATGGGAGAGACACTGAAGAGCCAAGCTTCCTAGAGCACAGTGCTGATCTAGAAACAGGATCCAAGATATCTTCATGTCTGCCAAATCGCTTACTGGCTGTTGCGAAAAGAGATGAATCATTCCATGACAGTCTAGAAGGCACACCATGCAGAACAAAGGAGAACCAGCTTGTTGAACTACCTAGCTTCCTCGCGCAAGAAAACATCCCTGAAGGTGATGCTCAAATACGCAAACTGCGACGATCATCCAGAAAGCGAAGTGAGATATTCGATCTTGATATAGAGGGGTCACCAACGCCAGTCAAGCTGTTGAGAAGTGCAAAGAGAAGAAGTGCGAGAGTGGTCGTCAGTCCGGAGTCATTTGTACGAGATATGTCGTCGGCTAAGAAGGGCATGATAAGAGATCAGTTTAATGACAAGGATGATATAGGCTCTGTAGCAAGCCCTTATAAACCACTGAATGATTCTGTGGGTCAGAGTTCAATACTAGAACAGCTGAAAAACATTAAATCTTTCATTCATGAGAAGAGCTTTGAAATTGAAAAAAGTGCTGTTGATTCATTCTCCAGAGATGGTGATTCATTCTCCAGAGAAAAGATGGACAGTGTGAAAGAATTGGACCGAAGAGAAACATTTGTAAAACGTCGAACACCACCGAGGTTCTCGATGGCCGGGAAGGATGTAAATATTCGACGCGGAACCTTTGTTACAGATGCAACAAAGATGAAACTGCTCGAGACACAGAAGCCGTCGGAGGCAAGCCCTCGTAGGACTACATTCACAGTCATCAAGAACAGCAACAATGAAAACTTGAAATCCCCGATGAGAAGTAGATCAGAAGGTTGCCCTCGTGTTGTACAGGCTGGTATTAGCTCCAAGAATTTCCTTGACGAAAATGTTGAATCTACCAGTGTGAATGATTTACAAACAATTGAACGTGAAATAGAAGAACCAGTCATTGAAAAGACAGAGGTTTCTGTTAATGCCAGAGTGCTTTCTGGAACTGTTACGAAAGACAGTAATCCAGATATATTAAATAGGGTTTCAGATACAAACAATTCTAAACGGTTGTTCTCTGAAGACAGTCTGGAAAATGATTCTTTTGAGAAACAGTTTGGCTCGCCAAAAGCAATACCAGCTGAGCCAAATGATGAGTATAACAGACGTGCTACATTGACTGTCACAAAGTCTCGTCCATCCGACGCTCTGCTGGAACACGCACAAAGAAAGTGTGTGACCGCATCTCTGTTTGGGTCGTCACCAAACTATTCAGATAAAAATCATAAAATTGCACCCATTTCAGAATCTAATAACACGGATGATTGTGATGAAAGAGATGAAGAAAAGATAGTAGACCCATCCCCAAAGTCCAGCCAAAACAGCACATTTGAAGTTTCTACATCAAATAATGCAACTGGTGTTTTGGAAGCTAGCTTTCCATCAACGCCACGTCAGCTCCCTGTAAGTCCAAACCCTGACAACTCTCGACGCTCAACACAAGTTGTCGAGCAACCAAAAGTTCTAAATCTTAGTAGGGTCGACAGGAAACAACTGTTCCTGCCAGGGGATAAAGTGGATGAATTGTATGAAGACCAGTCTAATTTCATTGATGAGACAGACAGTAAAAGTAATAAAACCAGTCTAAAGAAAGGTTTTATTGACGAAAAAATAGAACATGAAGAAAACGAAACCAATCATACTGAAGTAGAAATGAATACATTTGAAAATATTGAAGCTGAATCTGATTCGCCAAGCATGAACACCAGAAGAAGAAAACTGTCAGCCCGTCGATCGCTTTCCAGTCTAAAACAATTATCCGAAGTTGAGATAGACAGCACTGACAATGAGAAAGAAAATCTTGCTGATGTCGAACTAGTAGAAGCTGAAAAACAATCCGCTGAACAGCTGTTCTTTATTCCATTTGATGATAAGTTGGTAGAAGCTGTTCCGCTTGTTAAGCAGACATCACGGAAGGACCCGCGTCAGTTTATGAAGAAGAGGAGCAATCCTCTCACACAGGCAGAGGACATGAGGGCAAAGAGAATAAAAAGTGATTCAACAGATGTTACAAGCAAAGGAAAACAAACGGTCAAATCTAAACAGAACGTGCCTACTAGAACAACCAGGCAGTTGCTCAGAAATACAGGTAAGTTTGAAAATGTTGACATTTACTAATCTATGCTGAACCAAACAGCTAATGCACTAGACAATACCTTTAATATCTCAGTAATAACAATCAATAAATCAAAACAAATTTCATTCTGAACAAAACAAATATCTTTTCAATAACGACTAAAATATAAAAAATCTTCAAAACACCTGTCTCCCAACGGTGCCAGTCGGCATATAATAAGTTCATACATTAAAGGTATTGTCTACTGGTGCGTTATAGCTGTTTGGTTCAGTATATATTGTCAGGGTTCCGGAAATACGGTTGCCCGACGCCCCGGGCAAGTGGATTTTGGGTGCGGGCAAGTGACCTTCGCAAATCTGGTTGCCCGCCACATGCCCGACGGACATTTCCATTCCAGAACAAATCAAGTGGTACACTAGCCGTAGCCCTGGGCAAGTGGATTTTCAAAATATTTCCAGAACCCTGATTGTGAAGTTTCATTGATGTGATTATTTTAAAAAATAATCACTAGCTAATTTCTTCCAAAGTTCGAACAAAATGTGTAATTAACACATAGAAGTCTATCTCACAATGGCTGTTAGTAGCCAGTGTGTTTTTTTAAGAGTAATTTTGGGCCAAAGTTCGGCCCCATTCCCCTCCTCAAAAAGTATGTGTTTTTTTCCCCTTTTTTTTTTTACTTTTAAATGTTATTTCTTAGTTGACCATCCATAACATGTCCATCAAACATGTTCTTGATGTGAATTTAATATTAAATGAAAGACTTGAGACTTAATAAAAAATACTATCTTTATTCTTTATGTTAACATTGCCAAATTCCCCCTTTTTCCAATTCACATCAAATGTTCCCCTCTAAGGGGCCCCGACCCCCTTCCCCCAATAGTAAAAAAAAACACTGATACCCCTTCATGCGTAGCTTATTGATGGGTTGTTTAAGAGCCCAAAAAGACTTGGTCTACAATTGTTCCTGTTATTTCTTAACTAGGTTCTGTCAATGAGTCACAAACCAGACCGGTAGTGAAACCCAAGGCCAATGTGATGAAGGGACTGGCTCAGTCTAAGTTGATCCTGCTGAAGAAATCCAAAACAGGTACAAACTATGGTATCTTGTCTGTAACTCGATTTGGAGTTCAAATCCAACTTGCTGAGCTATCTCTTGTAGTTTATGTACTTTTACAGAATCAAAAGGTTTATAAGCAGGTTTTACAACTATACTGTTTCAAGATATTAATGCTGTTTCACTGTTTATGTATATAAAACATGTGTAGATTTTCTTGGTGTAGATTCATTTTGCATTAAATTTCATACACTTTTGAATTAATTCAACATGTTTGAGTTTGGCGTGTAGGAAATTTAAGGTTTACAGTAGGATTGATGATCAGTTACTTACTCCAATGTAATCGCAGCCCTCCCGAAGCATCCTCTGCCGTTTGCAGCCAAGAACATGTACTACGACGAACGCTGGATGGAGAAGCAGGAGCGAGGCTTCGTCAATTGGCTCAACTTCATCCTCACCCCGTCGGAGGAGTATCAGAGCAGTGAGGTCAAGGTCAAAGGTAAAGTTATATAACAGCTGTTAATTTGTAGTTTTCTATCTATACAAACAGTGCCTCGTCATGGCTCGTCAGTCATTTTTACCATGCATGTGATTTAGATAAAAGTCCAAAGGTATTGTAAATTTTATGCTTAAATTGGTAGCATTTAAGACATTAAAATCGGATCGTAAGATTCCAGTCAATATTTGTGGTAAGAATACTGTCACCCAAAATTGACTGAAATAAAACTGAAAGTTCCGAGTTGAGGATTTGTTTCAAGTCGAAACCACTACAACAGATTAGTTTATATTTCAAACTATTCAACAAATAAAGAAATATATCTTCTCTGAGTTTGTGAAAAGTAAAAGCACAGCTATAATATATAGATATGAATTACAGTGTACTCTTTTACATGACAAAAATATATTTGATATTTATATGCCATTGCCCTAGTATATGTCTACACTTGATTACAGTGGACGCTGGTAAACTGTCAGTCGATGTTGCCAAGGGCAGTGTCAAGTTGGCTCCAACCAATGAAGTGCTGTCTCTCAGGGCTTACTCTGCCCACAGGAAGTTGAATCGCCTGCGTAAATCCGCGTGCCGTCTGTTCCAGTCAGATTCGGTGATCAGGGTTATCCAGAAGATTGAATCTGAAGTGGAGAGTGGACGACTGGCAGTGAGGAAGGACAAAATGCTGCACGCTGATCTAGGTAACATACCCACCGTACATTGAGTAGTTTATGTGGTAATTATATTGCTTGCAGACACTGCATCTAAAACGTTCTCGCCTCTCACCGCTGCGGTTGGAATGCCGCTGGGAGCTTCACTTGTCAAGTGAGGGTGTTAATTCCTACAGATGGCGAGAGGTTTACCGTCCTGGTTCTACCCTGGGAAAATGAGGTCTGCCTCTACCACAAAACAACTGACTGTCATATATAATATGGCCTTACACGTGCTAAAAACAACATAAAACACCATTTAAACAGAACAAATATATTGCTTTAATACCTAAACAAAGATGAGGCCAGAGGTGATGACCCATCAGACATTTTTTAATTAAGGATTTCATTTCATTGGTACATACCGTAGTGAAATAAGTGATATTATCTATGTCATTTCTAGATTTCTCTCCAGTATTACAGTAAAAAGTTTAGACCAGTGCAGATGAGTATATTTGATATTTCAGGTATAAAACAGAGAATACTGGACTTGCTTCTGTCATTCAACCCACTCTGGCTGCGTATAGGCATGGAGGTATGGTCTTTAAGTCCCAACTGTTTTAACATAATAATCCAGTCAATGACTTTCTCATGTTTTGCTAAAAAAAGTACCTTCACAAGTTTAGCAGTTGTTTTTACATGAGAAAAAATCAGTTTTAAATAATTCCGCAATAGTGGTCATAATCACAAGATTGGAAAACAACGTTGTCACTGCATAAGGCATCAGCTTACTGTGCTGTACTGTAACACAAACCGCTTTTGCAATTGATGGTATGATAAAAAAACTAACGCTCCAAATAATGACAAAATTACACTACAAAACTGTTTATCAAAACTATCCAGGTGTTCAGGTCATATAATAATGTATATGTACCGATTAAAATTATAAGATTTTCACAGCTTAAAATACTCGTGATTGAGTCGTGATTGAATATGCGTAAAATGAATTTTGGGGTTTGGCCTGACTGGTTAAAGCCGTTTATATTGTGTATAGAGTTTGGATTCTCAAAATATGTAAGTTATATATATACCTCATTGTCAATAGGTTTAGAAACGGTGTACATAGGTTGTAAAATTTGGTGGGATAGCTACTTTAAAACTAAACAACACATGTAACTAGTAAGGTCACTACAACATGTAACTAGTAAGGTAACTACAACATGTAACTAGTAAGGTAACTACAACATGTAACTAGTAAGGTAACTACAACATGTAACTAGTAAGGTAACTACAACATGTAACTAGTAAGGTAACTACAACATGTAACTAGTAAGGTAACTACAACATGTAACTAGTAAGGTAACTACAACATGTAACTAGTAAGGTAACTACAACATGTAACTAGTAAGGTAACTACAACATGTAACTAGTAAGGTAACTACAACATGTAACTAGTAAGGTAACTTCAACATGTAACTAGTAAGGTAACTACAACATGTAACTAGTAAGGTAACTTCAACATGTAACTAGTAAGGTAACTACAACATGTAACTAGTAAGGTCACTACAACATGTAACTAGTAAGGTAACTACAACATGTAACTAGTAAGGTAACTTCAACATGTAACTAGTAAGGTAACTACAACATGTAACTAGTAAGGTAACTACAACATGTAACTAGTAAGGTAACTACAACATATAACTAGTAAGGCAACTACAACATGTAACTAGTAAGGTAACTACAACATGTAACTAGTAAGGTAACTACAACATGTAACTAGTAAGGTAACTACAACATATAACTAGTAAGGCAACTACAACATGTAACTAGTAAGGTAACTACAACATGTAACTAGTAAGGTAACTACAACATGTAACTAGTAAGGTAACTACAACATATAACTAGTAAGGCAACTACAACATGTAACTAGTAAGGTAACTACAACATGTAACTAGTAAGGTAACTACAACATGTAACTAGTAAGGTAACTACAACATGTAACTAGTAAGGTTACTACAACATGTAACTAGTAAGGTTACTACAACATGTAACTAGTAAGGTAACTACAACATGTAACTAGTAAGGCAACTACAACATGTAACTGGTAAGGTAACTACAACATGTAACTGGTAAGGTAACTACAACATGTAACTAGTAAGGTTACTACAACATGTAACTAGTAAGGTTACTACAACATGTAACTAGTAAGGTTACTACAACATGTAACTAGTAAGGTAACTACAACATGTAACTAGTAAGGTAACTACAACATGTAACTGGTAAGGTAACTACAACATGTAACTAGTAAGGTAACTACAACATGTAACTAGTAAGGTAACTACAACATGTAACTGGTAAGGTAACTACAACATGTAACTAGTAAGGTAACTACAACATGTAACTAGTAAGGTAACTACAACATGTAACTAGTAAGGTAACTACAACATGTAACTAGTAAGGTAACTACAACATGTAACTAGTAAGGTAACTACAACATGTAACTAGTAAGGTAACTACAACATGTAACTAGTAAGGTAACTACAACATGTAACTGGTAAGGTAACTACAACATGTAACTAGTAAGGTAACTACAACATGTAACTAGTAAGGTAACTACAACATGTAACTAGTAAGGTAACTACAACATGTAACTAGTAAGGTAACTACAACATGTAACTAGTAAGGCAACTACAACATATAACTAGTAAGGCAACTACAACATGTAACTAGTAAGGCAACTACAACATATAACTAGTAAGGCAACTACAACATGTAACTAGTAAGGTAACTACAACATGTAACTAGTAAGGTAACTACAACATATAACTAGTAAGGCAACTACAACATGTAACTAGTAAGGTAACTACAACATGTAACTAGTAAGGCAACTACAACATATAACTAGTAAGGCAACTACAACATGTAACTAGTAAGGTAACTACAACATATAACTAGTAAGGTAACTACAACATATAACTAGTAAGGTAACTACAACATGTAACTAGTAAGGTAACTACAACATGTAACTAGTAAGGTAACTACAACATGTAACTAGTAAGGCAACTACAACATGTAACTAGTAAGGCAACTACAACATGTAACTAGTAAGGTAACTACAACATGTAACTAGTAAGGTAACAACACATGTAACTAGTAAGGTAACTACAACATGTAACTAGTAAGGCAACTACAACATGTAACTAGTAAGGCAACTACAACATGTAACTAGTAAGGTAACTACAACATGTAACTAGTAAGGTAACTACAACATGTAACTAGTAAGGTAACTACAACATGTAACTAGTAAGGTAACTACAAGATTTCTTAATTATAATGTCAGTCAGAGATATATTAGCATCAACTTGCTTTATTATGTCAGAATTTGCCTAATATTTGCAGACGATCTATGGCGAGGTTGTCCCGCTGCAGTCTAACAACGACGTGTGGGGTCTGTCACGGTTCATCGTCACACGTCTGCTCACAAGTCCAGACATCGCGCAGGAGTTTGCCCACCCAACTGTACCACACCTGTATAGAGAAGGTATGGCTGATGTACTTGTGTATCTATCAAACCATATATATATAAATGTGTCGTTTTAATGCTCCCATATTTCTTTAAAGATGATGCGTTAGCGGGGATGCTAAACACAGATTTCATCGGTTAAATTAGGAGATAGCCATGCTTAGACTTACGATCTGGGACGGTATGCAAGTTTTTTTACAGTCTGAGGATGTCAAACCGTAAAATAAACCACATACCGTCCCAGATTGAAAATCTTAGCATGGTTATCTCAATTCTAAGGCTAAGCCAGCAATAAAAAATCTTAGCATGGTTATCTCCGTTCTAATGCTATGCCCGAAATATTAAACAAAATAGTTTGTTCTATGAAATGTCAAATTTATGGGTGCCGGCAGTTGATGACATCATCCAATGCTGACATTTGTTACAACGTTATGTGACGTCACATCCTTTTCAGATGGTAAATCGGGAGTTCTAGGCTCCAAATTGGAGACGTTATCCAGTGAAGCAATGCATTGTATTACAATATAGCTGCATTAGAATGGCTTATATACTGTCGCAAAAGAAATATAATATTTCCAGCAGGTTTATATTGTCCCAGATCAATACCTGGTGGGCGGAACTTGAATTCCATCGATACTAAGGGTCGCGGTTTCGATGTGTTTCAAGTCCCAAACCAGGTTTTGATCTCGCACAATATAAACATGCTGGAATTATTTTATGTCTTATCTGACATGGATGTTTGTACCATGATACACATTTTGACGAGAGATTGCACAAAAAAAAAAACAATTCTCCAACTTATATTTTATGCCTATCTCTCGACATCAAACGAGAAGAATATACAGCTTCATCCTATTTAAATGTGTTGTTGGAACGTAATGTCGCTTAAAATAACACACTCCATTGCATTATTGTTTTGCATCTGACGTCTCAAGATAACGTTTTCTGGCGTTTAAAGTAACCTTTTAACGTTTCACGTACATGACGTCAGAGGTATTGTTTAGGATTTTTAAGACTTCCCCAATAACCAATCAGCATTGAATATTTTAGTAAACCATGTTAGATACTTGGTTAACCAATTTCTACAAATTTCTGTGTGTTGGACAATTTTGGATGCAATGATATAAAACCAAAATAAGTCACTCATAGTTTAAGATTCTATTCTTATTGAATATACTCTTGAGTGTTGGTCACACTTTTTATTTTAAATATATAGGTGTATGGTAAAGGCATTCTTGATGGGATTATTTGGTAAAATAAGTCGTGTGTGGAGAGGGGTAGCGGGGATGTGAGGGCTAAAGTTCATGGTTTAGAATTTATTGGTATTAAATGGAAAGGAGTTCTGATTTGATTTCTCTGTGGGAACCATGATACATATATAACTATGAAAGCACTACAAACAGAGTCCATAGACGGTATGGTTCTGCTTCTGTAAAACTGTAATACAGTCCTGACATGTTTCCAGTACATTAAAATTCATCGTAGCATGAACACAAGTACTATTGTAGGTGTTCCTGTATCTTGTAGGTGTATACTGTTTCTGTTCTAGGTTATGCAGAGGCCACAGCCCAGCACACCTTGAAGAAGTTCCTCATGCTGGTCTACTTCCTGGATCGTGCCAAGGAACAACGCCTCATAGACCACAATCCCTGCCTGCTCTGTAAGGATTCTGATTTCAAGGTATGTCAAGGTTTATTCAGATCAACGTTTCATCTGTCAGTCTTGAACAAGCATGTGATTTCCCTCATTTTTGTGATCTGACATTAGACTGTGTATGAAAAAGGTATGTTCTGACTGTTTCAGTTGAAAAGTTGAAAAAGTATACAAATGTTCATTACAATGAGAAGGTGACACGTGTCGCATGCAATAATCATGTTAGTGCCTCAAAGGTCAAGTTGACAGTTGGAGGTCACTTGTCATTTTTTCATGTCAGCCATTAGTCTAAAACTACTGAAGAGAATTAATACGTCAAACTTCACACAAATGTTCATCACAATGAGAAGGTGTGTCTTGTGCAAGAATCATGTCAGTGCCTCAAAGGTCAAGGTCACAGTTAGGCAGATGGTTTGCAGTGGGGGCATCTGTATCCCGTGGACACATTGGACACATTGGACACATTTATTGATGTTAAGAGATAGGCATAAAATGTAAGTTGTGAGAATGTGTATATTGTGCAATCTCTCGCCCAAATGTGTATCATGATACATAAAACTCCATGTCAGATAAGTGTGAGTTCAAAATCTGGTGTTTGTGACTTGAAACATATCGAAACCGTGGGCCTGCGTCCCTTGGTATCGATCCACTTCAAGTCCCGCCCACCAGTTATTGATATGGGACAACATAAACTCGCTGGAAATATTTTATTTATAAAATGTGTAGATGTATACAACATGAAGCTTCTTTGTTATGACAGACCAGTAAGGACCTCCTGCTCCAGTTCTCTCGGGATTGTCTGGCTGGGGAGGGTGACATCACACGTCACCTTAGTTACCTTGGATACAAGGTCACATACGCACAGACTGCTCTTGATGAGTTTGATTTTGCCGTCTCTAAACTCTCGACCGATCTCAGAGATGGCTTGAGATTGACGTAAGTTTGGTTTCCAATACATTTAAATGATTACCTCAAGGAAGAAGAAATAAACATAGTCACCTATTAAAGGTGAAATATAGCGTGTCTTTTGAGCTTATATTCTGAAAAATATGTATATAATATACAATCTGTTCAAATATTACACTTATTGGTTGTCCCGTTTTCTCACAGTAGCCACTTTTATCTCATAGCGCACACACTTTGAGTTTCGCCCTTTTTGAAGACAGGTAAGTGTCATGTGATCCTGTGACGTCATTGGTACCAAACGATTAGCGGTGTCGCATTGAGTTGTATAGTATTGTCTATGCAGGATTACGTTTTATGGTACGTGTTAAAAATGCCGTGAGCTGTAGCTGGGTGTCAAAGTGTGCATAAATAAGGACAATCTAATTAGTTTAAACATATTTATTTTACATCGATTGCGAAACAAGTTATTGCAACTTAGATTAATCACTCTCGATGGCTTCCTGGGTAGAACCAGTACTAAGCAATGTGGATTAATTATCTTGCTCAAGGATAAATAACGTGGCCGCGGCGAGGATCGAACCCACGACCTCTCGATCTGGAGTTCGGCGCTCTACCACTGGACCACGCACTCCACTAATCTAATAACATCAGTTTCTTTCGTTTTCCTAATCAGGTTAATGATAGATTAAGATTTGAAGTGTGGGTGGACCGCTGTCGACGAAAATCGCCCGTCGCGTCAAAAAAATGGGAACCTTCGAAAGACGCGCGAGTTTGTAGTAAACACTTTGAGTTGGATTCGTGGGAAGTCCATCCTTTGGTTTCATTTTCATTGAATTTGGAGGACAAACGGCCATGCAGATTAAAAACAACAGCGATACCAACAATATTTTCTTACAAAAATGAGAAGTGCCTAACCCCGCCGTCTCCGAGCAAGTTTTATTCGCCGATTCGACCGGCGTTGAGGAAGAAATTATTAAATGAGGTAGGATAGACGTTTTTGTTCAGTTATCTTAGCAATTCCTCGGGTATGTGTATGATAAATTGTAGAAAGGTATATAGTCTTAGATCTGTACATCGTGATTGTTTAGCAGTTGAATTAGATGCGCATGCGTCTTACGTGAACGGCGCTAATATAATGTAGCCGTCTTTTTCAAAAGATTGCTATAAAAGTTTAGCATATAAATGTAAATGAATTCGGTGAAATAAACACTGTGTCGTTGTTTCAATATATATTTTGTAGTATTTTTTTTTTTTTTAAATTATACACCTTCTTCTTCCAATAGTGTTATAGATTTATACAGAGTTATATATCGGTCTCTGGATTTGAAAATAATGACAAAATGTTTCATGGATGTCTATTAAAAGGCAGAAAATTTATAATGTTACTAGCTATTATATTAGTTCAGTAATGTTGCATGGCAAAACAACAACAATAACGGCTTTTACCTTTAACTAAGTGCTTTACACGCATATATATATACTTTATATTCTAAATCAAAAATTTGATCTGTTAGGTCTGTTTTTTCGATCTCTACATGTACATAATACATAATGTCGTGCTCATAATACATTTGACTATATTATTTAGATCAAAGTATTTGTCGCTCTTCGTGCGCGATGAACTAGTTTCTCACGCATCATATATCCGTCTTGTGCAATACGCGGCTCGCCGCGGCGGTATTGCACCGCTCACGGCATTGCAATATACAGGAAATGTAGGCATATCATAAAACTACGTTTCCTTAAATGGTGCGTGCTTTTGTCATATACCGACGTATGTACCCTGATTAGGCTGTACTTCAATAGGGCACCGCAATAGTTGATTAGTCGGTGTGTGGTATATTGTTAGTTGGGGGCACGTGGAGAAAGCGTGTCATACTGCAAATCCGAATCACATACACCACTATAGAGTGTTTGGAGGCGGCGGGGACTTATGGTATATAGAATACTATAGAAATTAGATGCTGTTTCATTTATTTATTTATTTATCAGTTATACTTACTAGACTCTAAATATATTTTTTCAATGTCTACTTTTCGGCAAAAATAAATTCCTTAATCTGACGCTCGTATTAATGTACAAGTATAAGACCATGTTCATTCATTCGGAATATACTGCATTTCGCGCTTAGTGTAAATGTACCGAGATATTGCAGCGTTGCTGGTGACTTACAGTCAGAATTTCGATGAAAACAATGCCAACACGACCAAGCTCTTCATTTGCACCTGCACCGCGTTCAACTTCCTCATCGGTTGATGATCCGAGGTATTTTCATCCTCAGACACGAATTATGGCTCAAAATCGTAAGGTTGCACATTGTGCAACCGCCTTATCATGGGCATTTCATCTGACTCAGCATCATAGTCTCTTAATTCCGACATTTTCACACACACTATACTGTTTTTGCGTGCTTTCCCTATGTACAAATGGTTTCGTTTTGTTCCCAATGACGTCACTTCCGGTTTTAGGAGGAAGAGTTTCCCCACTTTGATTTTTTTTCATTTTTTTAGTGAAGCCTGTTCGTCTTTTCGGTTTTTATCTTTAAAAACATATTTTCACTAAACATACATCAATAGCATAGTAAACATCGTATTTATAATGATATTCAATAATTAAATACATATCAACAACGGATTTGTTGATTTAGGACAAATTTCATCTTTAAGTATAAAGATGATGTCATAATATTGGTTCATTTGAAACCAGGTAACATTGTTTGGTTTCCAAAAGCTTTCCATTTAATACAGGTGACCTTCAGATGACTCCTGAAACAGATTTGTCTGGTATTGTTTATCGATAACAAATTCAGTTTAAATATATCTTATTTGTTTCATATTTAATGGCTGAATAACTTCTGTCGCAGTTGACCACAATGTTACTGTGGAGATAGAAAAGAAAGGAGAAATATTTACAGTATGACACATTTACAACATAAGTTTTAAAGGATTAGAACCAAAGACATATAGATCTATTAAAACATGTTCTTCTCTTAGTGAGTTAACAATTTAACAACTTTATTTCGCTGCAGTCGTGTACTTGAGTTTCTCTGCAACAAACCAGAACTGAGTCGTACACTGCGGGTACCTGCCATCAGTAGACTACAGAAGGTACACAACGTGGAGGTCGTGTTTAAAATACTCGCACAGCAGGGACTGGATACAGGTAGGTGGACGGCTGCTTTCACATTCCTGCACATTAACAGACAACAGTATGGTCATTACGTCAGTGTAAATGACCTTGAGGGCTATTCCATAAAAAGATACATAGGAACCCAGGAAGGCACTTTTGAAATTGAACACCCATACATAGATGCAAAATTTAAGTTAAAGAACCAAATTACGGAAAACAGGGTTCACCCATAGATGTTTATTAAATTGCCTTCCTGGGGTCGGGGTTATGTTTTAATGGGTATACCTAACCAACTGTTCGCTCTTTAATTTACATTGAAATTTTATTTTTATGTGACACAGCACTAAAGCGGGGCTTCTGTGTCATATTAAACACATTTTCTAGTTGTGATAAAAGTAACCAAACTGTCAAGTTTTGACAGCAACCTAGATTTAACTCATGTGTAGTGTTTATAATATAATGTTGGTATCTCATAGCTGACACAAAAATGGGAGTAATTAAGGAATTTATCGCAACATACAGACTGTTTGTCAGGTTGGTTTTGAGGGTTATGTCATTTATAAGGGAATATGTATTTGCAACAACTAGTGTAAATGTTTAGTGTAAACTGTATGTTAAATTTGCATGTTTGACCGTACAATACCTTTAAGACAGCAATAAATGTGGTATTTCAACTCAGCCAACACATGGACATTGGGAAAGGCAACTAATTTTCGCACTTTCTGTTTTCATAAACCACAGTGCAATCTTTTTATTTGTAATGTTTATATAGAACTTACAATAATTATATGACATTTGTTTAGGCAAGGTGACGCCACGTGATGTTGTGGATGGCCACCGTGAGAAGACGCTGCAGTTGCTGTGGACGATTATCCTTCACTATCAGGTGGAGTTGTTACTGAACGAGGCTCAACTACGCGAGGAGATTGAGATTCTACAGCGCAGTCTCCGCGTGAAAAATCAACTCACTAATCTGCTTAACTATGAACAAAGTAAGTATGTCACTTCACAACTCTGCAAGCTATCCCCGCTTATACACTCTGACACAAGTCTGCTCAACTAAGAACCAAGTCTGACAATAGTTATCTATACAAATACCCAAGGTGGTACAGATACTACAACACAATGTTCTAGTGAAGGTTCATCTCAGATGTTTGTACAGCTGCACTGGCGTAATGTACAAAACTACAGTGCATTGTTCTAGTGAAGGTTCATCTCAGATGTTTGTACAGCTGCACTGGCGTAATGTACAAAACTAGAGGGCAAGTAAGTACAAGGCAAGCACTTTAAACTTGGTAAATATTTAACAAAAGGCTTGTTCTCAACTCTAAATAGTGTATACCAAAACTACGGGGTAAATACTATAAACACATTAAGTGCTTAATTACGAGATGTTTGTCTGAATAAAGTACAGGCTTAAACAAGGTAACTATTAAAGTGCTCAACTTAAAAGCCTTTAATATTTGACCTTAGACAGAGTTTGTCCAAGGAAACGGTGCTCTATTGCAAAGGGAATTTTATAAAAAAAAAAAATGCAGAAATTAGAATTTAAGTATACTGATTGAACATTATGAAGGTAGTTCCAGGAATTTGTAAGAATGTTACTGACACTGTCTTCCAAACAGAAACTTATACAGGCCGTGTATTTTCAGACTTTAAGTCTCGTCGTGAGTCTCGGGAGCCTGACCTTCACACCCAGAATGAGAGACTTAACCTGCTGTTGAAGTGGTGCAGGTCCGTGTGCGCGTTCTACAATATCAAGGTGAGTACTCAGGGCATACCCTTTGTTTTTAAGTAACAGGGAAAGTTTTAAAAGTAAGCGGTGTGCTTCTTTTTGTTGTTGTATTGTGGGCAGCTAAAAGTAGTCAGTCAGCTGACCAAAGTAGGAGGGTAGATCACCCGCCTACTGGCTATAAAGGAAAGCCCCGGGAAAGGTGCATGCTGGGATTGGCCAGCTGCTGTTGAAGTGGTGCAGGTCCGTGTGTGCGTTCTACAATAACAAGGTGAGTACAGACGCATGCTGGGATTGTCTACACAGGTCTGTGTGTGCATTCTACAATAACAAGGACTTAGGTGAGAACAGATGCATGCTGGTATTGTCTACACAGGTCCATTTGTGCATTTTACAATATCAAGGTGATTACAGACGCATGCTGGGATTGTGTACACAGGTCCGTGTGTGCGTTCTACAGTATCCAGGTTAGTACAGACGCATGCTGGGATTGTGTACACGGGTCCAAGTGTGCGTTCTACAGTATCAAGGTGATTACAGACGCATGCTGGGATTGTGTACACGGGTCCAAGTGTGCGTTCTACAGTATCAAGGTGATTACAGACGCATGCTGGGATTGTGTACACAGGTCCGTGTGTGCGTTCTACAGTATCAAGGTGAGTACAGACGCATCGTGGGATTGTGTACACGGGTCCAAGTGTGCGTTCTACAGTATCAAGGTGAGTACAGACGCATGCTGGGATTGTGTACACAGGTCCGTGTGTGCGTTCTACAGTATCAAGGTGAGTACAGACGCATGCTGGGATTGTGTACACAGGTCCAAGTGTGCGTTCTACACTATCAAGGTGAGTACAGATGTATGCTGGGATTGGCTAGCTGCTGTTGAAGTGGTGCAGGTCCGTGCGTGCGTTCTACAATATCTAGGTGAGTACAGACGCATGCTGGGATTGGCTAGGCATGTAATGCAGTTAGATGAAATAACAGTTAAGATTGTGTGTTCATCATCATTGTATCGTCTTCCTAAAATATAAACATTCACAAGATGAGCATTATAATAATGTTTCCTCAGTTTAGGTATGCCGAGTGGTTAGAGTCTCTGACTTGCAATCACTTGCCCCTAACCGCTGTAGGTTCGATCCTTCAGGGGCCTAGGAATATTTATGTGAGGAAGCTATCCAGCTGGCTGCGGAACGTCGGTGGTTCTACCCAGGTGCCCGACCGAAAATTGCCCGGAGGGGCACTTGTGGTCTTCATCCACCAGTAGAAGCTGACCTTAACTGTTGGTGTGACTATAAAATCCGTTATGCTTTACATCATAACAGACGCTGGTTAATGCATTACAGATAGAGAACTTCACAGTATCTTTCTCTGATGGCCGTGCCCTGTGCCATATACTACACCACTACCACCCCTCCCTGCTGCCCCGCGACAAAATCATGGCGGAAACCACGATGACACACATGGAGGATCTGGAACGTGACGGACATCGCAACATGGCATCCAGCTTCAATGACAGCTGTAATTCCTCGGCCGTGTTTGGAGGTAGGAAGCAGCAGTTATTATACTGGACAGTTGTACAATACAAACCCAGAATTATGCATTAAGTACTGTGTTATGATAACGGGGCTTTCCCTATGTAAAGTTTTAAAAGTTGGCAGGTGGTTTGTAGTTCTGTTTTTTTGTTATATTGGGGACTGCTAAATGTAGCCGGTCAGCTAACCAAAGCAGGAGGGTAAATCACCTACCTACCCGCTATAAAGGAAAGCCGTGAATAAGAACACTGCTTGAGATTGCCTGATGGATCATCCTGTTAGCTCCGGCATTTATTCTACATATTTAGAAATGTTAAGAGCAAACTCCTGTTGTTTCCTTGCATAATGTGTTAAAAACTATTGAAATAATACTAATATCTATATTTATCCTCGCCAGAGCTTTTCCTAGAAGTGCCTATACAGATCTCGAGGACCCAGAAGTGTTTCAACATCTGGGTGAGATTGTATCATGCTGTCATTACTGATATGTCACTTCTGTTTCCCCTACACAGATCTCGAGGACCCAGAAGTGTTTCAGCATCTGGGTGAGATTGTATCATGCTGTCATTACTGATATGCCACTTCTGTTTCCCCTACACAGATCTCGAGGACCCAGAAGTGTTTCAGCAGCTGGGTGAGATTGTATCATGCTGTCATTACTGAAATGTCACTTCTGTTTCCCCTACACAGATCTCGAGGACCCAGAAGTGTTTCAGCATCTGGGTGAGATTGTATCATGCTGTAATTACTGATATGTCACTTCTGTTTCCCCTACACAGATCTCGAGGACCCAGCAATGTTTCAACATCTGGGTGAGATTGTATCATGCTGTCATTACTGATATGTCACTTCTGTTTCCCCTACACAGATCTCGAGGACCCAGCAATGTTTCAACATCTGGGTGAGATTGTATCATGCTGTCATTACTGATATGTCACTTCTGTTTCCATACACAGATCTCGAGGACCCAGAAGTGTTTCAGCAGTTGCTCAATAATGAGAAAGAGAACTTCAGACTGCTCTTTGAAAAGGTAAACTGTTATAAGTTGACTCATGAAAGGCATCATGCACCTGTATGGTCATGGACATTTACAAACATTTTGCAACGAAGAAAAATAATGTTGTTGTACCTTCGGTGTATTAGGCAGAAATTCCAGACTTGGTGTGCAAATATACCAACTAGTGCAAAATAATTTAGTAAAAAAAGTATTCGCTTGGAACTGTTCAAATTATTATTTATAAATAATTTTGCAAATACGCAAGTTACGTTGGAGTTTCAAAATAAAGATTGTCTGTATAACAATTTAATAATGCCAATTGTATATATAGTCGCTTCCGGCCTTACCGCGGTATTTTGTTTATGTCAACACCGGCCAATACAGTGCCACCTAAATACGGTTCTAGTTGAGAAATTTTACTACGAGACATCACTTTATCACTGAGGAACAAAATCATCAAAAATGTTGAGACTCCTGGTAAGTAAAAGCTATCATTATAAACATAACGTGAAATCCATGCAAAAGGCAATATTACCCCACCCCTTGTGTTGATCAACATCTCCTAATATGTTATATAAAGCTTGAATACTTGTTTTCTATCTGTCAAAAGATTGTCTGCTAAGGGGGCACTCCACAGTTTAATGTACATTTCTCAATCATCAAACACTTGACAAGCTCTTAGCCTGAATCCTTGAGCAAAAATAAATCACATCATCATTGTGTCATACATTTCTTAGAAGACAATAAAATTACCCATGTTTCCATACCAAATAAAAGTATCAAAAAGCATTTTCTGTACAACTTTAGTCCCATTTCTTTAAGATTACCCCACCCCTTAAAACATGCTAAAAATGCAATTTTAGCAATATTTCAAATGTCAATAAATAAAAATAAAATTTTTTCCTACACACATCAGGGTCATGTCTGCACTCATAATGCTCTTGCATATCAGGAAATGCTAAATTTTACATACCTAGTCCGGCATTTTAAAAAGTTATTCCACGCTGATCTCCTCGTCAGTGAAAATCAGCCATTTTAACTACTTTTAGGAAGTTTTTGATTGGTTCACATTTTTCTATTTATAGCCTCCAAAAAACCCAAAGAATGCATATTCCAATACACCAAAATAAAGTTAGAAGTAATCAAAACTGAAAAAAACATCAAACATGTGCTTCATAATTATTATAAAGACCATCAATGGACCTAAAAGATGCTTAGTTGATTTCTTTCTGATTTACACCATGGACATTCATGCGAAACTGAGGAGTGCCCCCTTAATACACTGTTATGAATGAAATTTCTTTGGACATGTGACAACTGTCAAACGCACATACTTCCTGTCAAGAGCGCCCCCAAAATATAAGTGGGTGGGGTAATATTGCCTTGTGCATGGATTTCATTTGAAGTTTATAATGATAGGTTTTACTTACCAGGAGTTGCGACATTTTTGATGATTTTGTTACTCAGTGACGAAATGATGTCTCGTAATAAAATTACTGGACTGGAACCATATTTAGGTGGCACTGTATTGATCGGTATTTGATGCAGGAATAAAAACATAAAATGTCTTAAATATAATCAAAATATGTTTAAAATGAATTACCTGTAATAATGTTTTAAACAATTTTAAATAAATCTTACGTTGTGATTAAAGTATAATATCGGAAAATATTTAGTGATATTTTATCGATATTCCTTACATACTGAACTCCCTCCAGGGCCTCATTTATATAACGCGAAAGGAGTTGTGTCACCTGAATTAACTTAACATAGATAAAGTTCTAAGGATTGTGGTGAAAAGAAATAAACTGTGATTTCGACGTGTCATAATGTAGAAAAGGTGTCAGATTATGACATATTACTAAAAACAAATGAGAGGTAAGTGATTTTATAAACAATATTTTGGTCGGAAGTCTTAGTACCGCGGTTATACGATACTTTCCTAATATTTGTGTGCGCTTTTTACAAATTAGCCAAATCTGGTATAAAAGTACATATGAAAGTATAAACAACAAAACAAACTTAAGGAAATAATTATTAAATCAAGTTTAAAACTTGTATTGGTATATATGTGATCAAAACTTAATAATTTCTAGGTGAAATTGCTGGGTGGGGTACCCCTGATGTTGAAGTGGACAGACATGTCTAACACAATCCCAGATGAGAAGGTAGTGGTCACCTATCTCCTCTACCTGTGTGCCAGGCTGCTGGACATCCGTCACGAGTCACGTGCGGCACGTGTCATACAGCTGGCCTGGAGGAAATACAGACTGAAGACAATGCAAGGAGAACTAAAGGTAAGGATATGATTAGATACAGTATTCTCCCATTTCTAGTCATGTGAGATAGAGTTATGCCTCATGTGAGATTATAAGAATCCATCATGAGTATCCATGTGAGATAGAGAAATCTCACCCGAG
This sequence comes from Cyrtodaria siliqua, assembly GCA_037043455.1. Classification (NCBI taxonomy): domain Eukaryota; kingdom Metazoa; phylum Mollusca; class Bivalvia; order Adapedonta; family Hiatellidae; genus Cyrtodaria; species Cyrtodaria siliqua. The sequence goes on along the minus strand of JAWPHD010007837.1, from coordinate 47,330 downwards.
GGTCAGAATTGTAACCAGGGACGAGGCTCTGCCGAGTGCCTGGTTGCAATTCTGATCCCGAGGGTGAGATTTCCCTATCTCACATGGATCACTCATGATGGATTATTTTTCTCCCATTATGTGTTTATAACGGCATAAAATCAATGACTTTGCTGATTTAACGCCAGAATAAGGTGACGTCGACGTAACGTCATGACGTCACAAGTCACATGTCATGTAAGATAGAGTTATCTCACATGAGTAAAATGCCTATCTCACATGAGCAGAAATGGGAGAAAACTCTATCTTACATGACATGTGACTTATGATGTCATGACGTTACGTCGACGTCGCTTTATTCTGGCATTAAATCAGCAAAGTCATTGATTTTATGCCGGTAATGAACACATAATGGGAGAAAAATAATCCATCATGAGTGAACCATGTGAAATCTCACCCTCGGGATCAGAATTGCAACCAGGCACTCGGCAGAGCCTCGTCCCTGGTTGCAATTCTAACCCCTCGGGTGAGATTTCTCTATCTCACATGGATACTCATGATGGATTCTTATATTCTCCCATTTCTGCTCATGTGAGATAGGCATTTTCCTCATGTGAGATAACTCTATCTTACATGACATGTGACTTATGACGTCATGACGTTACGTCGATGTCGTCTTATTCTGGCGTAAAATCAGCAAAGTCATTGATTTTATGCCGTTAATAAACACATAATGGGAGAAAAATAATCCATCATGAGTGATCCATGTGAGATAGGGAAATCTCACCCTCGGGATCAGAATTGCAACCAGGCACTCGGCAGAGCCTCGTCCCTGGTTACAATTCTGACCCTCGGGTGAGATTTCTCTATCTCACATGGATACTCATGATGGATTCTTATATTCCCCATTATAGTTTCGGCCCGGCGCTATGCAAACTGCCAAGGGTTCATCTTATAAGATGTAACAAAAACAACTTTTATTATTGAATTTAAGATCGAAAATGTATTGATTTTTGAAGATATTTTATTTACTTTCAGCTCTACTGGCCAAAGGCCAGCTTATGGGATGGCGAATTGTCAGTCATCCGTCCGTCCATTAACTTTTGCTTCGTTAACAAGATAGGGCCTTCGTTTTCATCCAATCTTTTTCAAACTTTACACGATTGTTGATATCAATGAAAGCTCAGATGACTTCGAAACCAGCCAATTCGGACCATTTATGCCCGCGTTATAGATCTTTACCAGGTTGTTGCTATAACACCCCATCTATAAATATATATAATCAAACATACCATAACATACTGGCTATTATACTGTACTGAATACTATTGTGGTAAAAGGGAAATAACTCCTACAATAATGTAACACTAACAAGTTGGGGTTATGAAGCCGGGCTGACATACTCCCTCTGCAGGAAAAACGACTGCATTTTAAATGTAGATCTGAAATTGAGAGAATTATTAAACTAAAATGAAGATTGAAATGTTTCATAATAAATTAGTAGGTATCAAAACCTCATTAAACCGGTGGAGACCTGTAATGTTCAGGAAGATTGAAATCCTGGAAATTAAAAAAACTATAAATTAAAAGGCTATTTTATAATGAGTATTCAAATCACTCTCTATAGCACGGATGACAAAGTAACATCATTTTGGTATAGTATAAAATTGCAGTCTGATAATTATAATTTATGGATCCACATTATATCCGAAAAATAAATATCTAGTATATTCACAATCTTTAAAATTTCATCTTACAATATAATAAAAGTACAGAAAATTGTATAAAACATAGGGATTTCACATAAATTCCTATGCAGTATAAATATAAATAAATAAGGCATTCTACTAAGCGGTTCATATTAAGACTGTCACCGCAATTGTTCCAGTCAAAATTTGACATTATTCCACGCACATTAAAACAAATAATGACATAGACTTCACAGTGAATTCAGACATCCATTAATATGTGTTAAAATCATGTTATTGAGAACCTCTGCAAAAAATTAAATAAAACGATCTGTCTTGATGCATCTTCTCATAGCCACGTGTACTTTCATTGAATAAAATGACATCAATAGTTTACTATTTTGTCTATGAAAGTGTAACCAGGTGTAATATAATGACTCGTTTTACGAAGTCTACGACATAATGCAACCTAATCACTGTAACTTCAGGAGTATGAATACCGTGTACATCATACAAAATACCCTGTCCAATTGGTTGCCTTTGCCTGTACATGGATTGGGTGAACCCACTCACCCTTCAGGTGGTTTTCGAGTACGGATTGGTCTAGCTCGACTAATCTCAATATCTCAAGCCGGACTGTCGGGTACAGATCTAGTCTGGTTCTGCCAGAGTATGAACCGGTGGTATAGGGCTATCCATCACCGTGAGTTCATCCCGGAACCTGCTCATCACAGAGTGAATGGTTTCATTCCTAGTCACAGGTCACAGTTCCTAGTTGGTCTGTGACTGGTCTAACCCTTCTCTGTGGGATGATATACCTGCCAATAGAGGCGTCTGAGTCTAACTCTGACATTGAGGTCATTGATTCTGGGGGCTCCTCAGGCTTTTCCTAGGCTTCGTGAGGGCTCCTCAGGCTTTTTCCTAGGCTTCGTGGGGGCTCCTCAGGCTTTTTCCTAGGCTTCGTGGGGGCTCCTCAGGCTTTTCCTAGGCTTCGTGAGGGCTCCTCAGGCTTTTTCTAGGCTTCGTGGGGGCTCCTCAGGATTTTTCCTAGGCTTCGTGGGGGCTACTCAAGCTTTTTCCTAGGCTTCGTGGGGGCTCCTCAGGCTTTTTCCTAGGCTTCGTGAGGGCTCGTCAGGCTTTTTCCTAGGCTTCGTGGGGACTCCTCAGGCTTTTCCTAGGCTTCGTGGGGGCTCCTCAGGCTTTTTCCTAGGCTTCATGGGGGCTCCTCAGGCTTTTTCCTAGGCTTCGTGGGGGCTCCTCTGGCTTTTTCCTAGGCTTCGTGGGGGCTCCTCAGGCTTTTACCTAGGCTTCGTGGGGGCTCCTCAGGCTTTTTCCTAGGCTTTGTGGGGGCTCCTCAGGCTTTTTCCTAGGCTTCGTGGGGGCTCCTCAGGCTTTTTCCTAGGCTTTGTGGGAGCTCCTCAGGCTTTTCCTAGGCTTCGTGGGGGCTCCTCAGGCTTTTTCCTAGGCTTCGTGTGGGCTCCTCAGGCTTTTTCCTAGGCTTCGTGAGGGCTCCTCAGGCATTTTCCTAGGGTTCCTGAGGGCTCCTAAGGCTTTTTCCAGGCTTCGTGGGGGCTCCTCAGGCTTTTCCTAGGCTTAGTGAGGGCTCGTCAGGCTTTTTCCTAGGCTTCGTGGGGGCTCCTCAGGTTTTTTCCTAGCCTTTGACAAAACTTTCAGGTTTTGCCTTTCTTCAAACGGGACTGAAGTAGGGGGCAGAGCATTAAACTGTTAACAACATGTTACGGTGCATGTTAAAAAAACATATTTTTTGCCATATCAGAGGTCTTAATTCTAAGAGCTTCAAATCGGTGCAGTGTAAAAACGATCAATAAAAAAAACATTTTTTTTCTTCAAAAAACAATTATTGATTGGAACCATCTTGAGAAAGTTTTGTGTGTGTGCCGCCATTGGAGAGCTTTACGTGTATATGCTGTAACAGGCCCTACATCGTACAGATTCTCATGCTTGCCTTTTATTTCTTCTTTCTTTTTTTCGAATCCAAAAATTAAAAAAAAGAAGCCCAGGTCAGACTGAAAACCAAGGCTATACCAGCTATTATATAAAATGTAGAGTTAAAAAAACATAAAACATAAGTTAATGATTATTACTGTCTAGTTGATCAGAAATAAAATTCAAGTCAACCCAAAATCAAAGATGGCCACCACAGCTAAAGTAACATTAAATATGACAAATTTGAAACCGCCTCTGAAACTTATCGGTATTGATATGTGATCTTCACTAAGTGGTATTGATATGTGACCTTCACTAAGTGATATTGCTATAAGACCTTCACTAAGTGGTATTGATATGTGACCTTCACTAAGTGGTATTGATATGTGACCTTTACCCGTTCTTGCAGTCAAAAATCATACAGAATCTGTCCGACGAGTGTTTCACATGTGGAATATTAAAGAAACCTCAAGTAAAAAAGATTGCATCCCAATTATTACAAAGTGACCCAACCTGAAAGAGGTGAGAGAATAACACTGCCTTTGCAACATGAAAGAAAAAATAAAACTGATTTATCTTGCACCGTGAAATAATTCTTAACTTTTGTTGTCAACAGTTAAAACATCAGGCAGCATCTGTCATTCAGCGTGCAGCGAGGGAGTTCCTGAAACATCAGAGAATAAAGCGCCACCTGGCGGCTGCCGTGTGCATACAGCGGGTGTGGCGGGGTCACCGAGCCAGACTGGAGGCAGGAAGACGTAGACTGGAGCTGGCGATGCAAAGGGAGATAACCGCTGTCGAAATGTTACAGGTATTAAAGTAGGGAATGTAGAGAAAGAAACTCCTCTTTAACATATTCTGACAGAGGTGGTGGGGGTCATTTATGAAGCTATTTTGCTTTCAGTCATTTGCTTGGGTTGATTTCAAATCCATTATCTCATTCATTTTATTGGGACAAGCGGCAATCTTGATATTTTTAAAGCTTAACATATCCCCAAGTTTTTGTACATAATACATATTTGCAATCATTATTTATAATTGTTGGAATGGTGCAAAGGAAATTGTTTTTGCATACAACTGGTTTTTGATTATATTACACCAATAATATATCAGTTGAAAAAATCAGGATTTTTGTTCACTTGTTTTTGTTCGACCACTAATATATTTAATAAAAATACCGGTATGTTAAAATAAAGTACAAAAATGTCAACCACCAAATTGTATAACCTTTTATTTAAATATATGCCAGCAGGTTAAATGTGAAATGTATACTTGCTTTATAAACTGAGGTGCACATTTAAATGGCTGACATCCCAGACTCTATTGTACCTATACCTTTAGGACGTCCTATTGGTTAAAAGGAGGGACTGTAATCTTCGAACTTCACACACACACATTTAGATGCTTGTTAAAACATTAAGATTGTTGTGTCCCCTTTAATTCATACATGTATTTACGTATTCTCTCCAGCATTGGTGTATATCGGCTTAAAGTAGTCCGGGTTGTTTGGTTGTTTGCAGTTTCTATTCTAGAAATCGAAAAGTAGGGTGGATTTCGCCCCCTATACTTGAAAAATAGGGTGGGGATTTTAAAAATGCAGGGGGGAATATGTTAAAATCATGAACTCACAGATACCTTTTAAATTTGCCGTATATGTGACTGACTGTAAACAACAATTTTACAAATTTTAAGATGAACGAAAATAATGTCTGCAACTGCAAGGCAAAACAAGCATGTCCTAAACTTATTTTCGTCTAAATTATTCCGTACAATCTGAAATCGAGTGACGTCAGCACGCCATGTGATACCTAGCGCCACCTAACCCAGGAATACACAAATAATGATAACTCCGCTACGATTTACATCCTTAGTCAAGAAGTCTAGATCATCTGCGACGCTTGCTTGTTTTCAAGACAAACGTTTGTATTTACAATCAAGCGTTCAAGATGATCAAGACTAGCTCTGATAAACAATAATCAGAATTTGTCCCCAAATAGTTAAAATTTACGGATTACTATGTCGCATGCATATTTGTCACAAATTTAATCGTTTTTTTCTAGGTTTAGCGCGCATTAGGTTTTAAAAAAAGCGCGATCTCGTAGAAAATGGCGCGGATCGCGCATCGAATAGACACGGTGTTTGTGTAGATATTATCAAGTGTGTTCTAAGTATGTCTGCTAAAGTGGTAGTAATAACTGTAAACATATTTTGAGTTGAACACTATCATCTATAGACAGCATCAGGAAGAATGGGTAATCAAATGTATTAGCTTTCATTTGACCATTATGAGTTAAGCCTGTTACCTTCATGTCAGACCCCATGTCACCATCATCAACATCATTCATGTACACATTTCAGAAGTCAGTGAGGACGTACCTGTACAGGCGCAGGTACCTACAGACCAAGGCGGCCGTTATTCAGCTACAGGCTTACTGTCGTGGCTACCTTCTGCGCAGAAACTTGTCGTCTGCTGCAACAATCATACAGAGAGTGTTCCGTGGCTACTTGGCCAGGAAGCGTGTCCGCAAAATGACGGCATGTGTCTTGAGAATACAGGCGTGTGTACGTGGATATCAGGCTAGGAAAAATCACAGGAAATGTGTAAATGCTGCGACAACTATTCAGCGCGCGTACCGAGGCCATTCTGCAATGAAGGAGCAGAAATGTAAATTTGAAAGTATCAAAAAGTCATGTGTTACAATACAAAGATGCTGGAGAACCTATGTGATAAATCGAGAGCGAAAAATTACGTCTGCTGCAATAACGCTCCAGTCAGCTGTTAGGGGTTACTTAGTCAGAAGACAATATTTGAACATGTGTCAGAAAGTAATACACTTACAAGCAGCAATACGAGGACATGCGCAGAGAAAGCAGTTCACTAAATATAGAAACTCTGTCTTACTAATTCAGAGAAGGTTTAGAGATAATCGTGTTGCTAAGCAACAGAGGAATGAGTATCTGCGTTTGAGAGAAGCTGTGATTTTCATTCAGTCCAGACAAAGTATGATTCAACAGCGGAGAATATTCCTGAATACGAGGAAATCTGTCGTAGCAGTGCAGTCTTGCGTTCGAATGTTTATTGCAAAGAGAAAATATAACAAATTGAAACAAGCTGCAATTACATTACAACAATACTACCGTGCCAGATTGACTGGTCAAGCTTGTAGGTACAGTTTCCTGGTGTGTAAAGGTGCAGCCATTACTATACAGGCAAATTTCAGGGGCCATTTGGTGAGGAAAGAAATGAGGCAGAGAATGGTTGCGGCCACATGTATACAAAGTCACGTCCTGAAATTCCTGCACAGAAAGAAATATTTGAGTTTGAGAAATGCAGCAGTTGTGTGTCAAAACAGATTTAGGTCTAAACTAATTGGTCGTCAAAAGCAGGAATCTTACAACAAATTGAGAAATGCTGCAGTAATTTGTCAGAAAACATTCCGCGGACAAAAAAGTAGAAAAGCATACTTAAACAAAAGGGAACAAATTATCAAGGCTCAAGCTCTAGTGCGTATGGCTAGTGCAAGAAAATCTTACCTGAGGCTGAGAAATGCTACAGTGGTTTGTCAGCAAAGATATAGGGCAAAGAAAATTGGAGAAATTTGCAGACGACAATTTTTAGTTGCATCAGGGGCGGCCATTACGATACAAGCTGTGTTCAGAGGTCACATAGTGAGGAAAGAATTGCAAAAAAAGAACAGTGCTGCTTCAGTGATACAGGCAAACTGTCGGGGATTTATTCAGAGGCGAAGATTTGTTAACCTGAAATCTGCAGCTATTGTGTGCCAAAGAATGTACAGTTCAAAGGTCATTGGAGTCAAACAGAGATATGAGTACCTAGCCATGAAAATTTCAGCCGTAAAATTACAAGCAGCATATAGAGGATACCGAGGGAGGAAGGAGTTGGGTAGAAAACACCACGCCGCTACTCTAATACAGTCTTGGTGTCGGCGATTCATTCAGAAACAAGCATTTACTAACCTGAAATCTGCAGCTATTGTGTGCCAAAGAAGATACAGATTAAAGGTCATAGGTAATCAACAGAGACATGAATTCATAACCATGAAAAATGCGGCCCTGACACTGCAGTCAGCTTTCAGGGGACTTCAAGTCAGAAAAGAAATGTGCTCCAGACATAGAGCTGCTACAGTAATACAAGCCTTGTGTCGGGGATTTATTCACAGGCGTAGATTTTTTAACCTGAAATCTGCAGCTATTGTGTGCCAAAGAATGTACAGGTCAAAGGTCATAGGTAATCAACAGAGACATGAATTCATAACCATGAAAAATGCGGCCCTGACACTGCAGTCAGCTTTCAGGGGACTTCAAGTCAGAAAAGAAATGTGCTCCAGACATAGAGCTGCTACAGTAATACAAGCCTTGTGTCGGGGATTTATTCACAGGCGAAGATTTTTTAACCTGAAATCTGCAGCTATTGTGTGCCAAAGAATGTACAGGTCAAAGGTCAGAGGTAATCAACAGAGACATGAATTCATAACCATGAAAAATGCGGCCCTGACACTGCAGTCAGCTTTCAGGGGACTTCAAGTCAGAAAAGAAATGTGCTCCAGACATAGAGCTGCTACAGTAATACAAGCCTTGTGTCGGGGATTTATTCACAGGAGAAGATTTATTAACCTGAAATCTTCAGCTATTGTTTGCCAAAGAATGTACAGGTCAAAGGTCATTGGAGTTAAACGCAGACATGAATTCCTAACACTGAAAACTGCAACGGTGAAATTACAGTCGACATTCAGAGGAAAGCAAGTTAGGAAGGAATTATTAAGAAAACATAATGCTGCTTTGCTAATACAGTCTGTGTATCGTCAATTCATTCAAAGACAACGATTCCTTAACTTGAAAACTGTGACTGTTGTATGCCAAAGACGATATAGAGCTAAGGTAACTGGGGTCAACCAGAGATGCCAGTTTGTGGCAATGAAAAATGCAGCAGTGATTTTGCAGGCTGTTTTCAGAGGGTTTAGCTCTCGGAGAAAATATCTGGAAACAAGACAAAAATTGATCAAGTTGCAATCCTGCATACGAGGGCACCAACAAAGACAAAAATATGAAAAACAGAAATATGCTGCAGTTGTAATTCAGCGTAGATTCAGAGAAACATTGGTTGCTAGGCAACAAAGGTCCAGGTTCATAATGATGAAGCATGCAGCCATCTTGATTCAATCTGTGTGGAAAATGGTTCAAATGCGGAAAAGCTATGCTGCTGCTAGAAGAGACGTGATAGTCGCCCAGTCTTGTGTACGCCGATTTCTTGCTCAATGTAGGTACAGAAAATTACGATCGGCAGTCGTCACTATGCAGAAATTGTACAGGGCAAATGTAGAAGGTAAAGTCTGCAGACGTCAATTTTTAATCTCAAAGGGTGCTGCCATGACGATACAAGCCGTGTTTAGAGGTCATTTAGTGCGAAAAGACATGAGGCATAAAAAATTGTCGGCTACATTGATACAATCAGTAGTGAAGTGTAGTCTGCAGAGAACAAAATATCTCGCTCTGAAATGTGCCACCATTTTGTGCCAAAGGAAATATAGGGCTAAGGTCAAAGGTCGAATACTGCAAAGACAATATGAAACAATGAAAAAATCTGTTGTTACCCTACAGGCAGCTTTTAGAGGAAGAAAATGTAGAAAAGAATATTTGAAATTCAAAGAAGCCGCAACAAAAATACAATCACAGATGAGAATGAGAATTGCGAGAGAGCGATTCAAGAAGATGAGAAATGCAACGTTAACGATTCAGAGATGGTACCGTGGTGCAGTTATGACAAGACAAGCCGGGAAAGATTTCCTGATCAAAAAGGGAGCAGCCATAACGATACAGGCAGCTGTGAAGGGTTTTATTGTTCGTAAGAAATTCAAACAGATCTGCGCTGCACGAAAGATCCAGTCTGTTTATAGAATGTTTGTGGCAAGAAGAAAGTACCAGCAGACAAAAACACGTGTGATATCATGCCAGGCGGCAGTACGAGGATACCTGGCCAGGAAATGTCGCTCAGAACTAAGCAGACGACAATCAGCAGCCTGTGTTATACAGAGTAAATGGCGTGCAGCGAAACTTGGTCAGAAACAAAGGAGTGAGTTTTTGAAATTGAAGAAGGCAACCACAGTTGTGCAGACATTGCTAAGGGCAAATTTGGCAATGGAGAAATGCAGACGCGAATTTTTAATAAGAAAAGGTGCTACCATTACCATTCAGGCAGCTTTAAGGGGTCATTTGGTGAGACATAAGGTTAAAAGGGACAATGAGGCAGCTATTAAGATGCAGTCATGTGTAAGGGGTTATCTGTGTAGAAAACAGTTTACTGCAGTGAGAGGGGCAGCAGTCGCATGCCAGAGACTGTATAGGGCAAACTGCTATGGAAGACAGGAACGCGAGAAATTTGTTGTATTGAAAAGTGCTGCTGTCAAAATTCAGTCGATGTACAGAATGGTGAAAATCAGAAGAAATTACACAAATTGTAGAAATTCTTCAGTCACGATTCAGTCCTGGTACAGAGGGATGACAGAAAGACGCCGGTATTTCAAGTGTAGATGGGCAGCTATAGTGCTACAGAGAGTATGGCGTGCCGAGCTTCTCTGCAGGAAACAGGCAATGGAATATCATGCTCTGAGGGATGCCGTTATCATGCTACAGAGCTTGTTCCGAGGCAGGGTGGCCAGAAACAATTATCGCAAACATCTGGCGGCCATTAAGATTCAGAGTTTCTATAGAATGATGAAAGAGCGTCAACATTTTTCACGTGTCAGAAATGCCACCCTGAAGATTCAGACACAAATACGAGCGTGGAAAACCAGACGAGGCTTCCAGCAGCTGAAAGAAGAAAAAAGAAAAGAAAGGGAGGCGTATCTGACCAGGGTTGCCATGGCAATGAGAAGTAACCTGGCTGCCATGGCAATACAGCGTTGCTATAGAAACTACCGTCTGATGTCTGTGGCAAAGGAGAAGCTTCACAGCGTCATAACAATACAGGTATGTGGATTTTCTTTATTTGCTTTATTTATTTATAAGTGTATCGCGCCTTTATATATATATATATATACATGTAACATGTCTGGAATATAACCATCTGTCATTACGCATCAAGGTTAATTGGCTGCACTCATATATCAAATTTTTAATCTCATTGCTTTATCTAACATGCATTTAAATTCTGTCATCATGGTCATTTCATTAACATGCAATACAGTCTCTTTGTTTAATCTTCAGTATAATTATTGGCACTTCCAGCAGTTATTAAATATATATTTGTCACTCGACATCCCAGCAGTTATTAAATATATATTTGTCACTCGACATCCCAGCAGTTATTAAATATATATTTGTCACTCGACATCCCAGCAGTTATTAAATATATATTTGTCATTCGACATCCCAGCATTTATTAAATATATATTTGTAACTCGACATCCCACTTTAAAAAAACTTCCAAGTCTGGTTGGGTTTCCTATTGTTCTGACATTTGACCTGACCTGATGACATGGCTGTTTTTCGCTTTGTTTATATAACCGTGAAAAGTCATGTTGACCTGCATGATGGTGGGGTATGACAGACAGTAGTAATATATGTGTATCCTTGTTGCCAAACAGAGATGGATGCGCTCTAAGCTCCAGCAGCTCCACTACTTGCGTGATAAACAGAGGGTTTTCTGTGTCCAGTCTCAGATCCGCACATGGCTCGCTCGGCGGGACAGGGCTGCACGTGTCATACAGAGGGCAGCTCGAACATGGCTGGGAACCCACGATGAAAGGAAACGGAGTAGAGCCAGCCTGAAGTTACAGGTACTTTCACATGGACTATTTTGGAGATATCTTAATTTAAAAAATATCTTATCTCGATCCAAACACAAAGTTTAACAAATAGAACATTGTAAATACTTCTTTAACAAAGCAGCATTATTAGATAATGGTAGACTACATAATCACACTGGCCATAGCTTTAGGAGATGCACTAGTTTGTTGATTCACTGGTTGAATTATCCATTGTGCATTGGTATAACATGGCAGTTGTGAAAGATTTTTCAAACTCGTGTATCCACTAAACTCATGGCCAGTATGAACAGCATTGACACTGTGAAATGGATGGTATTAGATAATATGTATTACCTAACATCTGTATCAGGCTTACTGGCGAGGTTACTGGGTGAGGAAGACCTGCAAGAGTAAGAAACTTGCAACTGCACGCCATAGAGTTCAGGCGGCAACAGCGGCAGCAACCGACGACCGGAGATTGGGTAACCGGACGACCTCGGCGCTTGACTATCTCCTCAAATACAAACATCTGTCCCAGGTGCTGGATGCCCTCATGCACCTTGGTGAGTTTCTTGTCACGCTGCGTAGCAAACATCTTTACATAGGGACAAAAAAGCAACTACCCCTTGTTTTTGCCCATGGGTGCAAAATTGAGTTTAAAAAACTAATTTCAGAAAATAGGGTTCACTCATAAGTGTTTATTAAATTCCCTTTCTGCAAAATATATTGAATACCAGTTCATTTGTAAGTTGAATGAAAATGTTTTTTTCTGCTTTGTTTATGATATATACTTGTGTGATGTTAACATCCTTTCAATGAAAAGAACCTAGGTTAGTTAAATGTATTTATAACAAACAGGGTCCATTACGCTGCCAGTTTTCATAGACTTTGTTGTCTTGATGGTCCTTCGCAGCACTTAGTGTGTGTCGCAGTTGAATCTTATAGAACTGCAAAAGCGTTTCTTAGTACCTCGAATAAAACTTTCCAAGTGACTCCAAACTTAAACCTTTGACTATAAATAGAATTAACTGTAGGTAAGGTAAATAAAACGGGTTGTCTGATATTTGACATGTATGTTGATATCAAATAGCTTGAAATGTTTTGTGAGTTTGAAACCACTATAACCTTGGAATTTTTTTCACTTAAGATGTGGCCACCCGACTGTCATGGGTGTGTTGTGAGCGTCTGGTGGAGGTGAACGCTGTCACGGTGCTGTACAGACTGGTACGCGGGTGTAACCGTAGTCTACCACACATGGAAATCATCAAGTACACAGTCAACATCATGCTCAATCTAGCCAAGGTCAGTAGTCAAGTACACATTCAGCATATGCTCAATCTAGCCAAGGTCAGTAGTCAAGTACACAGTCAACATCATGCTCAATCTAGCCAAGGTCAGTAGTCAAGTACACATTCAGCATATGCTCAATCTGGCCAAGGTCAGTAGTCAAGTACACATTCAGCATATGCTCAATCTAGCCAAGGTCAGTAGTCAAGTACACATTCAGCATATGCTCAATCTAGCCAAGGTCAGTAGTCAAGTACACATTCAGCATATGCTCAATCTGGCCAAGGTCAGTAGTCAAGTACACATTCAGCATATGCTCAATCTGGCCAAGGTCAGTAGTCAAGTACACATTCAGCATATGCTCAATCTGGCCAAGGTCAGTAGTCAAGTACACATTCAGCATATGCTCAATCTAGCCAAGGTCAGTAGTCAAGTACACATTCAGCATATGCTCAATCTAGCCAAGGTCAGTAGTCAAGTACACATTCAGCATATGCTCAATCTAGCCAAGGTCAGTAGTCAAGTACACATTCAGCATATGCTCAATCTAGCCAAGGTCAGTAGTCAAGTACACATTCAGCATATGCTCAATCTGGCCAAGGTCAGTAGTCAAGTACACATTCAGCATATGCTCAATCTAGCCAAGGTCAGTAGTCAAGTACACATTCAGCATATGCTCAATCTAGCCAAGGTCAGTAGTCAAGTACACATTCAGCATATGCTCAATCTAGCCAAGGTCAGTAGTCAAGTACACATTCAGCATATGCTCAATCTAGCCAAGGTCAGTAGTCTGATATTGCCTTGTCATAGTGCTATAATTCAGTGTGTTCTTTAGGCTGTTTTTATAGCCAATATTGGGCCATATGTCCAATGCCAAAACATATAATTTTTTTCCTGAAAGAAGGAAAAGAAAAACCCACAGAGAAGAATTAAAAGTTTGACAAGTATTGAGTATGAAATGCTTGTAAATGCCACTGTTGATCATGGTTTACTGTAACTGTATGAAAGATACAATTATGAAATGAATGTTTTATTGTTTGGTTTCCCAATTTTATGAAAAATCACGCTGTAATTCCCAAATCTGACAGTAGGGGCTATGTTCCCAAAATATAGGGGAAAAACACTGTAAAGGCAAAATATGCTTATTAACACATAACAGAGCTTGCACTGGCTATTTTTTTTCTTTGTGTAACTATTTCCGCCCAATAAGAAAAATAAGAGCCAAATTGAAAACATTGGAGCCAAATATTTTCTTTATGTCACAAACTCATTGCGTGAAATTTCAAGTCATTTCAAGTTAACGTGGTCCTCAAATCAAATCATTCGGAGATACTTAACTATAACCCTGTTGACTACCCAAAACAAACTGAGCTTTTAGAGTCACATGTATTGTTCTAAAGTAGAAATCATGTTGGAACATTTCGAAACATTTAGGAATTGGAATCTCAGGTAACTAACAGCTTTCCCAGGGATTTTTTTTAAGGAGTGGTGGCATTTTTGCTGTGGAAGGTGGGTGTGGTCATATATATATTCTATTGCGCAAATCACTTTCACAAATTTGTTTTTTCTTGCACCATATTTCATTTTTATGCGCATTTTGCACCATTTGCGCATTCCAGTGCGAGCCCTGCATAAACTGAAACAGTTGACGCAGCACTCGGAAGCATTACAACTTAGAGAATTACGCTAACAAATAAACTGAATAAAATTAAACTACACACTGTGCCGAATAAATATATGTGTACTAATTACGCTGTATCCCCTACATGCTGCGCCGGCGCTAAGCACAACACAGGAAGTGTGCCGATCCAAATGGTTTATTTATGGCACAGATAATGTTTATGTAAACGCAAGAGTTATAAAGTCGGCGTGTCTTTTTAATGAAGCGTACGTTTCTAATCAGTTGTTTCTATTAACGCCTGGGTACATCGGGTGGTTTAATGCAAATTTGACGGTTATATAATACACCAATACTTGACACAAAGTCTCTATCATCTCCGTTAAGGTTAAACATATAAAGCATATTCTGACTATAAATACATGGATGTGATTTTCCTCAGATTCTAGGATTTCCTTCCGTTGTCTTTTAAAAACAAAGTTGTCCGACTACAGATTGGAATTGAAATGTCTGTTAAAGGACCCATAGCAATTTAGATGTTTATCCGACTGTATGCTGGGAGCTGGATAAATCCGCCTTACAGTATTACTGGAGTTACGGCCCTTTTTTGTCAAATTTTACATTAAAATATCTTGTGTTTATGCCCCACCACCAAATGGTGAGGGGGCATATAACGTTAGCCATGTGCGACCCTCCGTCTATCCCAAAAAGATTGTGTGTCTGTCTCCTCCCACAGTTTTCAACCGATTGGTTCGAAACGTTATGGGGGTTATTAGGGATTATACGGTGCAACCATTTTTTCGTCAAATTCAATTTCTCGCTTCCATGGTCGAGGGGTTAACAACATTGCGATGTAAAACTTCTCGTCTCTCACCACTGAGGGGTTTGAATCCTGCTGGGAGCTCAACTTGTCAAGTGAGAAAGTGTCAGTTCTTATGGATGGCGGGAGATATACAGCACTAGTTCTACCCAGGAATAAGTGGGTGGTCTGCCTCCACCACAAAAAATCGACTGTCATACAAAGCCTAAAATGTGCTGAAAAATGATATAACCCAAACAACTGTTTTTTGCTGATTGTTTTCAGTGAGGGCGTCCATGTGACATTTCCAGTTTATGCTCTGTTACCCTTGTCCGCCATTTGTACGTAAATAGAGAATATTATGTCAGTGCCTTTTACTATCAAGTTTATTAGGTGAGGCTTAGAAAACGAAGAATGGCGAGGCTCTGCCAAGCCTAATAAACTTGATAGTAAAAGGCACTGACATAATATTCTATTTATCATGTAGATTATCCACATTTTCTGTATGAATTACTATTATTACCTTTTTCTCAGAATGTTACGCTTATCGACGACGCCGCCGCCATGTTTGTTTTATGACGTCAGACAACGTTACGTGCATGACGTCAGATAACGTTACGTACAATAAACGCCGAGGGATTCCGTAATGATTTGCTCTATTGGACAGTGTCTAATAAAGCAAAATTTATTAGGTCACCCCTTTATTAGGCAGAAAAGTGCATATCTGCATGATAAACAAGTTTAACATTCACTTTTTGCATTAAAAGGAATGTAGCGACACAGCCAAACCATCTGTATTATTGAGAGTTCTGAAATACTTGAATAAGGGTGAAAGAACTATCAAAATCGGATGATAAACAAAGAAGATATGATCATTTGAAGTTTCTGTTGAAACGGATATGGAAGCGGCCATTTTGAGAGCTATGACATCACGGTTCTAAATGACCATATATGGAATATTTATAAATATGAACATTTACTGATTTATAGGGAAATATGACATCTTTATGAAAAATATGTAATACTTAATGGCAGTAATGCTTTATATGACCAGTAAAAATCATTCATTTGCAGTGATTTTCTTCGTTTTAAATGATATTTATCAATATTCCATATATGGTAATATGGAACTATGACTTCATAGTTCTAAAAATGGCGGCTCCCATATTCTTTTAGAACAACCTTTAAATGGTCATATCTTTTTTGTTTATCATCCGATTTTGATAATTCTTTCACCTTTTTCCAAGTTTTTCAGAACTCTCAATAACAGAGCTTGTTTGGCTGCGTCGCTACATTCCCTTTAAGCCCATTTTTAGTGTACAGCGGGGAGTATCTCATGGACACGTTTTCTAGTTTCATGAGGTTCATTACATGTTCGATATTTCAGTATGAGAAGACACGACCAAGTCTGTACGAAGAAGAGGAAGGTGTGCCAACTCTGCTGGAGCTGATGCAGATTTATCGTGAGAAGGGACCAATATTTGTTAAGACATGTACACTACTTGGGATTCTGGCCCTGGATCACACTTGTAAAATGGTAAGTCCAGATTTCATTATCTAGGTTTAAACACAGACATATTAATAAACAGATAGGAAACTTCCTATCTTAATCAATGAAGTAACCAAAATATCACGTGGCACCTCATCTTTTCCTTCTATCTTCTTTCTCAGTTATTCACTGATTTTGATGAGATACTTTCAAAAGATTCATAGTGAAAAGTAAAATGGGATTATAATAATTTATGCTTATTTTCAAAATGAGAAATTGTATAAAAAGATGTTTAAAGTTAAAAATGTCATCATATTTCGCTTTTCTCCTAAATATCAAGGATTTGACATAGTCAAAGATACCATCGAACTCCTTTTTTGCTCTAAATATAAGAGAAAGCAAAATACTATCATTGGAAAAAAATTGATTTTGTGATGGGATGTGATGCGATTTGGAATGAATGAACCTTGTATCTATAAAACTCTTCATGTTATGTGTGTTTAATAAATTTGGGAAATTTTCGCACTGCCACATAAAATTGAGATAATTTTTGTAGTGTCCAATCTGTTGTTATTAGGTCTGTGCCTCCACACATTGTCTATACATGTAGTGGTTGGAGAGGTTAAATACAAATTGTTTTATTAAAGTTATGTTGTCTGCATTAGAACTGAAAGAAGTTAAAGCCAGATTGGTGTTATCTCGGTTCTTCTGGTCTTGATACAAAGTTGTATCCTGGCTTACAGCATGATTGATCTCCATGGTCCTATGCCAGATATTGAGGTCAAAAGGTCAAGGTCAGTAATGTAATCCACAGTATATTAAAAAAAAAATAGTGTATGTTTTGGGAGGGGTTAATGGATTCATGTATGGACTACAGAGTACTTGTGTGACATTGGTTTAAGAGTTAAATCTATTTTAACACATCGAAAAACATTGTTTGGCCACTTATTCGTGTGGTTTGTTAAACTAATGAAATGTTTGAAATTAGACACACAAATGCAGTTTACCTGTAGAACACAACCTTGTCCTCACAATAACTCTTCCACCATGAAACTTCACAGGTGGACTGTCCATGGTGACTGGAGATCCCGTCTTGATTTTGGTCGAGTGTATGGTCACGTGACCTAATCATGGATAACCTTGTTTGAACGATAAATCTTCATTTTGTATCCACATTCTTGAAATGTCATACGTGTACTGACTGTCCATGGTGATAGAAGGACCCCTATTGAATTTAGGGTCACTGGGTCAAGGGTCAAGGTTAAAATAACCAATAAATACTGCCCATAGTTGTACTGCCACGTCTAGATCAGGGCATAAATCACAGTATAAACCAGGGCTCTGATGGTAAGTGTGGTATGTCTTATAAAAAACAGTGATACGTGTGCCTTTTGTTTATTTTGAAAAATTAGAGGTCCCTCGTATAGAGTTAGCAAATGGTTGGACGTCAAACCGTTCATTAAATTATTTTTATTGCAGAATATTTTGAAGGATACAAAAACGACGGAGAAGCTGAAAAGCATCCAGAAACTGACTAGCCGTAAACACAAGCTGGAGGAGACGCAGCGCGTGACTCGGGCCAAGATGAACGCCACCATGAATTCCACGCTGTCGGTCCGGTCACCCATCAAGAAACACAAGATAAAACCAGACTGGTCGCTGCACAAAGACAAAATGAGGGACATCGAGAACCCCCTTAAAGCTATTAATTTTATCCTGGGAAATCTGGGGATTTCAACAAAGTGAAAATGTGGCATTAATAAAGTACAAAAGAAACACAACTCCGGAATTTCCGCTATATAATTTATATACCGCACACTTAATTCCTCGTAATATTCCAAAGAAATCCCAGGGTGTTTTCTATAAAAAGGATTGTCTATAGTTAGAAAAGGGACAAAATTGTGCTGCTGTACACTTCTTAATCACAGTACGCTTTGTAACACGAAATTCATCAATGTTCAAATTCATCTTTCATTTGAGACATTTCAGTACTGTATTTAATGTAAAGAGATTGTAACATTGTACATCCTAAGCTTCTTCACCTTTTTGAGCCAAACACATAACCATTAATAATGAAACTTTGAACGGATAGTATTTGGTGCTTCATGTGTTGTTTTAATATATTTTTTCGAAAGGAAATGTCTAATGTGCCATTCGATTGACATATTATGCATACAATATATAGCGGAAATTCCCAAGTTCCATTTCTTTTTTCTTTTTAAATAGTGTGGTAATAATGCAACAGAAATTACAAATTGTTTTGAAAGTACAGCCAATAGGGATTTTGCATGTAAAATGCTTATTGCTGGTGCAGCAGAAAGTTTTATACCCAGTTCATTATGTTACTGGTTCAGTTGTGTTATAAAGTGATGCAAACATTTGGGCCAAACAAGGGCAGGTAGTATTCATTGCAGAGCTGTTAAAATCTTAACATGTTCATATATGTCTTTCCGATGTTTTAATGTTGTTCAGTTATTTTATAAGTCCAACATGTATAATTTATAACAGCTTTAATTGGTTCTGATGTGTTTGTTGTGAATGTTTGTACGTGTTTTACTCTGTAACTTTGTTGCCCCCGGCATCTCCAACATTTCTTACTATACAATCATGTTAATCACAAACTGTTAATTCTTGTATATTGTTGAACTACTTATTTGTGTTACAGTTGAGCCACAGGTTGTTTTCTTTCATTTGTTGCCACGGCTCCCTTTTTCCTCTGCTATCCTTCTCTCCTTTTTATGCCCCCGAAGTGAGGCATATAGTAATCGCAGCTTCCATCCGTCCTTCCGTCCGAAACGGTCATGTCTCAACCATAACTTTGAAAGAACTGAAGGGATTTGCATGAAGCTTCACGCAAATGTTAACCACAATGAGAAGGTGTGTTGTGCTCAAGAGTCAGGTCCGTACCTCAAAGATCAAGGTCTCACTTGGAGGTCAAAGGTCAAATGAGTAAAAAAAAAAATCGAGGACATTTGTCACTTATTGGTGACATTTCTTGTCGATATTATGATTTTACAGTTGATGCCCTGTCTCGTATGTTTTATGAATTTTGACATTTCTACTGGACATGATCTGAAAGCATTATGGGTGTCGTCCAAATACAAATTAAACCATCATAGTGTGTTCCAGTTTCATATTCAACGTGTATGAGCTCAAAAGTAAGCCCCACAAGAAGTCTAATACAATTTTTTTTCAAATAGTTTGGTCTGACAAACTCAACCTCTTGGCTAGTTTTTGTGTTGCCTGCATAGCATAGCCGACACTTAGAGATCACTTTGTCGCCTATCAGCCGTCGCCGTCCGTCACACTTTAACCTGCACTCTAACCTTGGCCATTACTTGAACAATATTTCATCTATGTTCATAGAATTTCACATCTTCAGTTTACCTCAAGGAATGTTGTTGCATGTGTCCAATAACTCATTCATTTCAGAGCTCGATTTCATAAAACTTCAACCTAACCGAGATCATAATTGGCCATAACTTGAAAAGTATCTGACCTATGTTCATGAAACTTAACATATATATATTCACCTTACCCTAAGTAATGTCATTACACATGTCCAATAAGTCTGACTTTCATTTCGGTGGAATTATGACCCTTTCCATAAACTTTAACCTGCAACCTGACAGAGGTCATAAAATGTCTTCAAACGTTATAAATTGTGCTTGCTGAAATAAGCACATGGCAGATTATGCTTGCTGAAATAAGCACATGGCAGAGGACACAAGTCTTCCATGGAATGGTATAAATCATTGATATTAATGCATACGATGCTTTGAGGCTCAAATAATTTCTTATGTGATCGAAGAACACTTTTTTTTTAAATTATATATACAACTGTAAGCAATTTAAACCCCAAATTAATTAATATTAATGATATAACAAAGGCCATCGTCAAGTTTTAATTTGTATTTGAGTGGACTCCAATCACTCTTCCTCTAGTTCCTTTAAACAGAAATAAGGGCTATTTCATTAAAGTATACCAGGGACCCCAGGAAGGAAATTTAATAAACATCTATGGGTGTACCCTATTTTCCGAAATGATTTATTATGTTCTTTCAACTTAATTTCGCATCTATGGGTGGGTGTTTAATACTGAAAGTGCCCTAATTGCGTTTATTAAGACTTGAGCATTTTGTGTGCAGTTATATGGGTGGGGTAATATAACATTGTCAGTGTAACAGATAACAATTCAGCTGATGCTGGACTGGACGTTCTTGATTTGTTTTTCATTGGCAGATCAATTCTTTTACTATACTGAAAGTTTCTATTTTCAAAGTTATTTCAGTACAATTGCAATGTATAATAGATTGTTTTGCAAATGGACCCCATGGTCAGACTCCGAGTACAATAAAGAATCAATTGGCATTGATCACAGTAAACCTAGTGCACAGCTAACACCTAGTGCACAGCTAACACTCACAACTTTTGTTACAAATGAGAACCCTAGTGAGAGCATCAGTGACTCACCGTATATTAATCGGAACATCATTGGTAGATGGACCAATACGGAGATCTTGGAAGTCTCTCAAGCAACCGTAATTTACATCATTTGGTTGATGGACCAATACGGAGATCTTGGAAGTCTCTCAGGCAACCGTAATTAACATACTCACTACTTCAAGGCACTTGTTAATTTTTTTCTGTCAGATGTGTTAATTTTTATCCAGTGGTAATTGTTTTAATAATTCCTTTACCTGTTGTTTTATCCCAATTTCTGGACACACTGTTAACAGCAAAGTTGCCTGATGGAGGTTCACACGTGCCATATATATATATATATATATATATATATACTACATCCTTGCCTGGTGGAGTTCTGGACATGCAACGTATAAAATAATCTTTGCCTGGTGCACGTGCAACATATGAACTACATCCTTGCCTGGTGGAGTTCTGTACATGCAACATATCTGCATCGGAATCCCAAGATTGATTATTTTCTTGCATACCATTGACGTCACCAGTTACAAACATTTTGCCTGTTTATTTACACAACAACGTCCTGCAATTGTTGACATTATCAACGTTATTGTTGATACATCCTTGCCTTATGGAGTTCTGCGAATGTAACATAACTACATCCTTGCCTTATCTGCACTTGTAACTACATCCTTTTGATAGAACTGAAAGACCACTCTTCTGCCATCCAAAATAAGATATTTTATCCCATCAGTATTGTTAGGCGCATTTATTTTCACCAATTATAAATCATTCAGTTCCAACCGATCTGTAAATGGGATTTATTTTCAACCCATAATTATGTAAATCAAATTTATTTTCAGACCATATGTAAATCAGATTTATTTTCAGACCTTATGTAAATCAGATTTATTTTCAAATCATCTAGTTTAGTTTCAGCCCATTTGTAAATCAGAATACATACAATGTACCATTCATGCAAAAAAAATAATTCTGGATTTAACAAACTACAAAGCGCATCGACTATCATATTTTGCAATTTATTTTGATGTGTTTAATGAGTTCCATTTTGATAGATTTGATTGTTTTTCTGAAGGTTGCGTGAAAGGGCTGATTTCTGTCCTAGGTACGTCATTGTATACAGATATATTTCTGTCCTAGGTACGTCATTGTATACAGATATATTTCTGTCCTAGGTACGTCATTGTATACAGATATATTTCTGTCCTAGGTACGTCATTGTATACAGATATATTTCTGTCCTAGGTACGTCATTGTATACAGATATATTTCTGTCCTAGTACGTCATTGTATACAGATATACACGCTGCTTCTGTACTCCACATGATCTGTGTAAGAATCAGACATTTTATATGAAATACAAAAGTATAAAAAACTAAATCAACTTATTGTGTATTAACTTCCATATACCATGAACAGTGTATAACCTACAATACAGAGCCAGCTGTGGTTGGTACTTCCATATACCATGAACAGTGATTATTGTATAACCTACAATACAGAGCCAGCTGTGGTTGGTACTTCCATATACCATGAACAGTGATTATTGTATAACCTACAATACAGAGCCAGCTGTGGTTGGTACTTCCATATACCATGAACAGTGATTATTGTATAACCATACAGAGCCAGCTGTGGTTGGTACTTCCATATACCATGAACAGTGATTATTGTATAACCTACAATACAGAGCCAGCTGTGGTTGGTACTTCCATATACCATGAACAGTGATTATTGTATAACCATACAGAGCCAGCTGTGGTTGGTACTTCCATATACCATGAACAGTGATTATTGTATAACCTACAATACAGAGCCAGCTGTGGTTGGTACTTCCATATACCATGAACAGTGATTATTGTATAACCATACAGAGCCAGCTGTGGTTGGTACTTCCATATACCATGAACAGTGATTATTGTATAACCATACAGAGCCAGCTGTGGTTGGTACTTCCATATACCATGAACAGTGATTATTGTATAACCTACAATACAGAGCCAGCTGTGGTTGGTACTTCCATATACCATGAACAGTGATTATTGTATAACCATACAGAGCCAGCTGTGGTTGGTACTTCCATATACCATGAACAGTGATTATTGTATAACCTACAATACAGAGCCAGCTGTGGTTGGTACTTCCATATACCATGAACAGTGATTATTGTATAACCTACAATACAGAGCCAGCTGTGGTTGGTACTTCCATATACCATGAACAGTGATTATTGTATAAGCTACAATACAGAGCCAGCTATGGTTGGTACTTACATATACCATGAACAGTGATTATTGTATAACCTACAATACAGAGCCAGCTGTGGTTGGTTCATATACCATGAACAGTGATTATTGTATAACCTACAATACAGAGCCAGCTGTGGTTTGAGACTTCCATATACCATGAACAGTGATTATTGTATAACGTACAATACAGAGCCAGCTGTGGTTGGTACTTCCATATACCATGAACTGAGATTATTGTATAACCTATAATACAGAACCAGCTGTGGTTGGTACCAGTATTGTGATTATTGTATAACCCACAATACAGAGCCAGCTGTGGTTGGTACCAGTACTGTGATTATTGTATAACCTACAATACAGAGCCAGCTGTGGTTGGTACCAGTACTGTGATTATCGTATAACCTACAATACAGAGCCAGCTGTGGTTGGTACCAGTACTGTGATTATTGTATGACCTACAATACAGAGCCAGTGTGGTTGGTACCAGTACTGTGATTATCGTATAACCTACAATACAGAGCCAGCTGTGGTTGGTACCAGTACTGTGATTATTGTATGACCTACAATACAGAGCCAGTGTGGTTGGTACCAATACTGTGATTATTGTATTACCTACAATACAGAGCCAGCTGTGGTTGGTACCTGTACAGTACTGTGATTATTGTATAACATACAATACAGAGCCAGCTGTGGTTGGTACTTCCATATACCATGAACAGTGATTATTGTATAACCTACAATACAGAGCCAGCTATGGTTGGTACTTCCATATACAATGAACAGTGATTATTGTATAACCTACAATACATAGCCAGCTATGGTTGGTACTTCCATATACCATGAACTGAGATTATTGTATGACTTACAATACAGAGCCAGCTATGGTTGGTACTTCCATATACCATGAACAGTGATTATTGTATAACCTACAATACATAGCCAGCTATGGTTGGTACATCCATATACCATGAACTGCGATTATTGTATAACCTACAATACAGAGCCAGCTATGGTTGGTACTTCCATATACCATGAACAGTGATTATTGTATAACCTACAGTACAGAGCCAGCTATGGTTGGTACTTCCATATACCATGAACTGAGATTATTGTGTAACCTACAATACAGAGCCAGCTGTGGTTGGTACCAGTATCGCGATTATTGTATAGCCTACAATACAGAGCCAGCTGTGGTTGGTACCAGTATTGTGATTATTGTATAACCTACAATACAGTGCCATCTGTGGTTGGTACCAGTATTGTGATTATTGTATAACCTACAATACAGAGCCAGCTATGGTTGGTACTTCCATATACCATGAACAGTGATTATTGTATAACCTACAATACAGAGCCAGCTATGGTTGGTACTTCCATATACCATGAACTGAGATTATTGTATAACCTACAATACAGAGCCAGCTGTGGTTGGTACGAGTATTGTGATTATTGTATAACCTACAATACAGAGCCAGCTGTGTTTGGTACGAGTATTGTATTGTATAACCGTGATTATTGTATAACCTACAATACAGAGCCAGCTGTGGTTTGTACTTCCATATACCATGAACAGTGAGTATTGTATAACCTACAATACAGAGCTTGCTGTGGTTAGTACTTCCATTAGTTTAGTTACGGATGACCAGTTGGTAGGTAAACAGTCACCGTGTATGTTGTTAAATAAGTCGGTAGAGCACGTGCCAATAGCGAGAATAGATGTAGACACACCTTTCTTTAAAGGGACTACAGAGGCACTATGTATGGATGACCCGATGTATGATTTAACGATAGGGAACATAGAAGGTTCAGCACTTCCGGTAATGTCCGATTTTAGAAGTAGCATAAGTAATGCCTTAGAGACTAGAGCGCAGGTTCAGAAGCAAGCTCAGGCTTATAGAAAAGTAAAGGTTCCTGCAGCCGTAGGTGACATATCTAAAGCGGAGTTTATAGAAGCACAAACTCAAGACGAGTCATTAGGTCCTTGTAAGGTGAAGGCCAAGGATGGTGTAGTGAAGAAGTGTAAAGGGTCCGGTAGTTGTAAGTTTGTACATAAAAATAGGTTATTGTACAGAGAATTTGAAGATAGTGGTAGTAGACAGTTTCACCAATTAGTGGTACCTACCCAGTATAGAACGACAGTGCTTAAGGTAGCTCATGAGTCGATTATGGGAGGTCATTTATGCTAGGTTCCCAATATCACGATTCGCGGCACGATTGAAATCGTGGTCTTAATCGTAGACTAATCGTGGTGATCCTATCAGATCTTATCAGATCTTGAGGTCAGTCGTGGCAATCGTGTTAATCGTAGAAAATTTTTGAACGGTTCAAAAAAAATTACGATCAACACGATCAATTGTCAATCGGAATCATCGTATCAGATCGTATTGCATCGTAACAAAGCGCGACAGATCGCATCTTATCGTGCTTCCAAATCGTGGTGATCGGGATCGATCTTAGACAAGACAAACACCACGCTCTGTTGAGATGTGTTGCGATCTCCCACGATCTGTTACGCTCTTTCGGGTCCCATTGCTCAAGACCTGACACAAATGACTCACGAGCAGATAGGAGTTGATACGAGAAGATGCGAGTAAATGCGAGTAGATACGAGTAGTTACGTTTTTACACGAAAGCTCACGATCTGTTACGAGTTCTCGTGCCCATATATATACCGGACAAGATTTAATGCGTCTCATTCAGCGATCTGCTCTTGAAGAGAGCACATCTTAGTAACCTGCCTTTGCTAGTATTTTTTAGAGCCTTTGAGAGATGCCACCCAAGGGTAAAAGTTCAAGAAAAAATGAAGTCCTTGGTCAGTCGGGCTGTATATATACCCGTCGGGGTCCAGTCGTAGCTCAAATCGTGATCACCCTCGATCATGATCGTGAAAGACATCGCGACCACAATCGTATCCTATCGTAACGGAGCGCATCGGTTCGTGATGAACGTATCGGAACGTATCTGCACGTACCAGATCGTCCCAATTCGGGGAACCCGATCGTGATGATCGTGTCAGATCGAGACCCAATCGTTGACTCGATCGAAACAATCCTATCGCCTCGGAACGTATGTGATCGTATCTGAACGGGAGATCAGACCATGACAGATCGCGACACCTGAAATTGACAAATTGTGACCAGATCGCATCCGAGCGCAACAAATCGTATCAGAACGTATCACCTCGTATCCAAACCTGAAATTTCAGAGAAGTTCCACGATCAGCTACGAATGGCCAATCGTGGCGTTCGTAACGGATCGCACGACAGTGGGAACATAGCATTAGACGTAAAGAAAACATCAGATAGAGTATTGGCAGAATTGTATTGGCCAGGCGTTAGTGGAGATGTAACTAGGTATTGTAGGTCCTCCGATGTATGCCAAAGGACAGTACCAAAAGGTCGAGTGACCAAAGTACATTTAAGTCAGATGCCACTGATAGATACACCATTTAAGCGGATAGCCGTAGACATAGTTGGACCAATTTTTCCAGTGTCGGATAGGAAAAATAGGTACATTTTAACCATGGTAGTCTATGCAACTAGGTATCCGGAGGCAGTAGCATTGCCCTCAATTGAAACTGAGAGAGTAGCTGAGGCATTAGTTGATATGTTCAGTAGGCTAGGTGTACCAGAGGAAATGCTGACTGATTGTGGGTCACAGTTTACGTCAGAACTTATGGCTGAAGTAAGCAGGTTATTGTCTTTGCGTCAAATCATGACAACACCATATCACCCTATGTGTAACGGGTTAGTCGAACGATTTAACGGGACGTTAAAGCAAATGTTACGGCGTATGTGTACCGAGAGACCCAAAGATTGGGACAAGTATCTCAATGCTTTATTGTTTGCATTTAGAGAGGTTCCACAAGAGAGTTTAGGATTTTCTCCGTTTGAGTTATTGTACGGTAGGTCAGTTAGAGGTCCCATGAGGATTCTTAGAGAGATGTGGGCAGGTGAAGTAGATAGTGATGAGGTTAAGACTACATATCAGTATGTTTTAGATCTGAAGGAGAAACTAGAGGAGACTTGTAAGATAGCTCAAAGTCAGTTAGTTAAGGCAAGTACCAAGTATAAACGGTACTATGACCAGAAAGCTTGAGCTAGGAAGTTTAAGATAGATGACCAGGTGTTACTGTTACTCCCGACCGACAATAACAAGTTGTTATTACAATGGAAAGGTCCGTTTTACGTTAGAGGGATAGTGAACACTATGGATTACCGTATCGAGATAAACGGAAAGTTAAAGACCTTTCATGCGAATATGCTGAAAGAATATATCAGTAGAACCGATAATGTGCAACAAGGGGTGTTAATCGTAGTTAATGTTGCAGTTATTGAGGATAGTGAGGAAGACAGTAGTGAGGACACTAGTCCCATGTATTTTCCCACTAGTGTAGGTAAGGAGACAGCAGCCGATGTAGACATATCGGGCATGCTTAGTGTAGCAGAGAAACGAGAGGTACGTCGTTTAGACTCTTAGTGTAGTACTGTTCGGTCCGATAAGTCGAGACCAACATATGTAGTGCAGTGAGCATTAAGCACACTTTAGCAAAGCCGATTAGGGAAACGAGAGACCCTACTCCATTTCGCAAACAGTATACTGGTAATGCGATGGATGCAATGTGTAAAGTTGGAGTTCTGGTAGTGGCAGGAAGTAGTGTTATTAGCAACAGTAGAGTCGGTGTAATAGACCGAGGAAAGCACAATATTGGGGCAGACTATTTAAGTCGCCGCACATAATGACCGGTTTAATACAATAGTGTATTGCAGTGTATTGTACAATAGTAGTATATGTTACGACAGGGTAGTGTACAATTGTAGAATAGTGTTGAAATTGTAATTACATATTATAGTTAGGTTATAACTGCAGGGGATGTTTTCCGGAAGACGGTCGTTGTACTGGCTGAATGTTGCATCCCTCAGTAGTAATAGTTAACATACTCAAGCGATTGAGCGATCAGCTTGTACGTTTTGTCGCTCATTTGCTCAGAAGAATTAATAGTTTCTTAACGTGTAAATATTAATTATCATTTTGTTGAATTTTAAAAGTGTAGCACTTTCTTTAAGTGGGGAGATGTTGTCACAAAATGTCATGGGTAGAGCGTACTGGTCGTACATAGCTCTTGTAAGTTATCGGTTACACCCAAATCGATTGTTCGAGTTGAAACAATTTCACAATATTCATGATCTATTCATGTAACACGTAAAAGCGTGCACATTTTAAGTGGCCGCCAGAGAGGCCGTGTCATAAGTTTAGTTTTGTGCTTATGCATGTAAACGTATAGGTATATTTTCCTTAAACGGCAACATTGTATAAGGGGCCTCTCGTGTAGATTCAATACTGCAGATTTAGCCACGTTTGTCACGGACTGAACGGGGGAAATAATGATTTGGGCGTAATGTTTGCTATAAAACCCATTGTCTTCTAGCTCTCGCCGGGATGATCGATAGTACCTTGTTGGAACAGAGATTGGACAGCAAAATTCATAGGCAACATGTGGTTAGTAGTTTTATTAAACTTTTATCGTACATTTGTATTCAGTGGGCGGCGCCATCTTGTTTGGCGGTTACGACATCCGGTTAGCATTGATGTTTCTCAAACATAACGTTAGACTAGCATATGATTTTGAAGTTACTTTATTAGATGTAATTATTGTAATTGATCATTAATTGTAAAACAATATTAGTTTGATAACAGTGGATAATAGGTGCATTAATTAACGTTGGCGTATAACTCAGTGATTGTAATACACGATTGTTTACATTAGTTAACAATGAGATGAGTGACAAGAATAAATGTTCGACGCGTATGCATAGCGTTGTATAATGTGGTCATTAGTTGACATGCGTGCATGCATAACTCAGTGAGTGTAATATATGAGTAATTTGATCATGTTTATATTACATGTATTAGGGGCATTGATTAACAGCGACGTACATAGCGTATACATGGCGTTGTAGAATATGTATACATTGCTACTCATCATTAGTACAGCTTACATATATTGATTGAATAATGATTTGTTTGGGTAATGATTATTATGCAAGATTGTTATGTTTGTCAACCGACATCTAAAACGTATGTATAATTACAGCCTAAGCCATCCAGGATATAAGCCATCTAGATTTGGATATCCAGGAGTGGAGCTAAGCTTCCACGATTAACGTTTACGAGCGGTGGAGACGGTCCCCGTACCTGCGCAGCATGGCCAGGTTTTACTAACCACAACCCCCGGGACACAAGGTGGGCCCGTTACCAGTCCTCACTGGAGGAATATCACTCACAATCTCAGTGGAGGTTAACTATCATTGCATCGCGTCATCAACCCTTACAGAAGGCATTTGATGACAATCATCCATTGAATTCGCGCATCATCATCTTCATGAACTCTCGCGCATCACAGTTATCGAGCTAGATCAACATTTTATAGACCTATACTATACCTATACTTTAGTGTCTTAGACATTCAGTATTTATAACAATAATAAGAACGTCTTAAACGTTCATGAGAACATTCTTTTCATAGTTCATTTGTGTATTCGCTTGTTTTTTTTTAGATAATTGTATATATATTAAACATATTTTAAAAGTTGCATTAAACTTATGTAAATGCATTCACCGTCATTGATTCTTTCCTGAGTTAGCCCAACCACTAAGGTCATCCTGTGACAACCATGAACAGTGATTATTGTATAACCTACAATACAGAGCCAGCTATGGTTGGTACTTCCATATACCTTGAACTGAGATTATTGTATAACCTACAATACAGAGCCAGCTGTGGTTGGTACCAGTATTGTGATTATTGTATAACCTACAATACAGAGCCAGCTGTGGTTGGTACCAGTATTGTGATTATTGTATAACCTACAATACAGAGCCAGCTGTGGTTGGTACTTCCATATACCATGAACAGTGATTATTGTATAACCTACAATACAGAGCCAGCTATGGTCGGTACTTCCATATACCATGAACAGTGATTATTGTATAACCTACAATACATAGTCAGCTATGGTTGGTACTTCCATATACAGTGAACTGAGATTATTGTATAACCTACAATACAGAGCCAGCTGTGGTTGCTACCAGTATTGTGATTATTGTATAACCTACAATACAGAGCCAGCTATGGTTGGTACCAGTATTGTGATTATTGTATAACCTACAATACAGAGCCAGCTGTGGTTGGTACCAGTATTGTGATTATTGTATAACCTACAATACAGAGCCAGCTGTGGTTGGTACCAGTATTGTGATTATTGTATAACCTACAATACAGAGCCAGCTGTGGTTGGTACTTCCATATACCATGAACAGTGATTATTGTATAACCTACAATACAGAGCCAGCTATGGTTGGTACTTCCATATACCATGAACAGTGAGTATTGTATAACCTACAATACATAGTCAGCTATGGTTGGTACTTCCATATACAGTGAACTGAGATTATTGTATAACCTACAATACAGAGCCAGCTGTGGTTGCTACCAGTATTGTGATTATTGTATAACCTACAATACAGAGCCAGCTATGGTTGGTACCAGTATTGTGATTATTGTATAACCTACAATACAGAGCCAGCTGTGGTTGGTACCAGTATTGTGATTATTGTATAACCTACAATACAGAGCCAGCTGTGGTTGGTACCAGTACCGTGATTATTGCATTACCTACAATACAAAGCCAGCTGTGGTTGGTACCTGTACTGTGATTATTGTATTACCTACAATACAGAGCCAGCTGTGGTTGGTACCAGTTCTGTGATTATTGCATTACCTACAATACAGAGCCAGCTGTGGTTGGTACCTGTACTGTGATTATTGTATTACCTACAATACAGAGCCAGCTGTGGTTAGTACCAGTACTGTGATTATTGTATGACCTACAATACAGAGCCAGCTGTGGTTAGTACCAGTACTGTGATTATTGTATGACCTACAATACAGAGCCAGTGTGGTTGGTACCAGTACTGTGATTATTGTATTACCTACAATACAGAGCCAGCTTTGGTTGGTACCAGTACTGTGATTATTGTATAACCTACAATACAGAGCCAGCTGTGATTGGTACCAGTACTGTGATTATTGTATAACCTACAATACAGAGCCAGCTGTGGTTGGTACCAGTACTGTGATTATTGTATTACCTACAATACAGAGCCAGCTGTGGTTGTTACCTGTACTGTGATTATTGTATAACCTACAATACAGTGATTATTGTATAACCTACAATACAGAGCCAGCTGTGGTTGGTACCAGTACTGTGATTATTGTATTACCTACAATACAGAGCCAGCTGTGGTTGGTACCTGTACTGTGATTATTGTATAACCTACAATACAGAGCCAGCTGTGGTTGGTACCAGTACTGTGATATGGTTGGTACCAGTACTGTGATTATTGTATAACCTACAATACAGAGCCAGCTGTGGTTGGTACCAGTATTGTGATTATTGTATAACCTACAATACAGAGCCAGCTGTGGTTGGTACCAGTATTGTGATTATTGTATAACCTACAATACAGAGTCAGCTGTGGTTGGTATTAGTACTGTGATTATTGCACAACCTACAATACAGAGCCAGCTGTGGTTGGTACCTGTACTGTGATTATTGTATTACCTACAATACAGAGCCAGCTGTGGTTGGTACCAGTAGTGTGATTATTGTATAACCTACAATACAGAGCCAGTTGTGGTTGGTACCAGTACTGTGATTATTGTATTACCTACAATACAGAGCCAGCTGTGGTTGGTATCAGTACTGTGATTATTGTATGACCTACAATACAGAGCCAGCTGTGGTTGGTACCAGTAGTGTGATTATTGTATAACCTACAATACAGAGCCAGCTGTGGTTGGTACCAGTACTGTGATTATTGTATAACCTACAATACAGAGCCAGCTGTGGTTGGTACCTGTACTGTGATTATTGTATTACCTACAATACAGAGCCAGCTGTGGTTGGTACCTGTACTGTGATTATTGTATAACCTACAATACAGAGCCAGCTGTGGTTGGTACCAGTACTGTGATTATTGTATTACCTACAATACAGAGCCAGCTGTGGTTGGTACCAGTACTCTTTTATTAACCCTACGGTACGTCAAAAAAAGGTTTTCTATTTAAATCTTGTCCTTCAAACTATAATGATACAACTAAGTTGTGTGAGAGGGTGTATTACGATATATTACAACATACAGTGTCACTTTGTCAGAGGCTGTATTAGATCTATTACAACATACAGTGTCACTGTGTCGGAGGGTGTATTACGATCTATTACAACATACAGTGTCACTGTGTCAGAGGGTGTATTAGATCTATTACAACATACAGTGTCACTGTGTCGGAGGGTGTATTACGATCTATTACAACATACAGTGTCACTGTGTCAGAGGGTGTATTAGATATATTACAACATACAGTGTCACTGTGTCAGAGGGAGTATTATATCTATTACAACATACAGTGTCACTGTGTCGGAGGGTGTATTACGATCTATTACAACATACAGTGTCACTGTGTCAGAGGGTGTATTACGATCTATTCCATCATACAGTGTCACTTAACCTTTTACTTGAAGCTCAGAAACCACTAAAAGCAATTTGATGAAACTTTACACTTTTGTAAGAGGAACTTATACAGACAATTTTATATATATATGTGTCACGTCCGCTCTCAACCACATGCGTATCTTGCGTTTTTCTTGCAGGATTTTCACCAAACTTTACCAGAATGTTCCTTATATGCATCTCGCATCATTTGCAGAATTTCTGTTCGCTGTGATCTACTTTTGA
Organism: Cyrtodaria siliqua; assembly: GCA_037043455.1. Lineage (NCBI taxonomy): Eukaryota > Metazoa > Mollusca > Bivalvia > Adapedonta > Hiatellidae > Cyrtodaria > Cyrtodaria siliqua. Next base: position 14,264 of record JAWPHD010007837.1, on the reverse strand, counting down.
TAAGATATAGCCTTAGGTCACATCCGGTCTTCGTTATGACATGCGATATTTCTTCATCTTCTTTTTCGCAGGATTTTCACCACTATATATTTTACAATGTTCGTCATTTGCATCTAACATTATTTGTAGAATTCTTGGCAGCTGTGACCTACTTTCGACGAAATATGTCACATCCTGTCTCCATTACGACATGCGTATCTTACTTCTTTCTCGCAGAAATTGTATCACTTCATCACAATGTTCCTTGTATGCATCTAACATTATGTGCAAAATTTGGGTTTGCTGGGACCTACTTTTGATGAAATATATGGTTAGCCATCAGGGTCTGTCATGTCTCCGTTATGACATGCGTATCTTGCTTCTTTCTTGCAGGAGTTGCACAAAATTTCGCCAGACTTTTCCTTATATGCAACTAACATCATCTGCACAATTTCTGGTCACTGACCTATTTTCAATGAAATAATAGTCGCATGCGTATCTTGCTTTTTCCCAGGATTTTCACCAAACTTCATCACAATGTTCCTTATATGCATCTAACATCATCTGCAAACTTTCTGGTTGCGGTGACTTACTTTGAACGAAATAAAGGTCACATATCTTGCTTTTTCCCAGGATTTTCACCAAACTTCATCACAATGTTCCTTATATGCATCTAACATCATCTGCAAACTTTCTGGTTGCGGTGACTTACTTTGAACGAAATATAGGTCACATATCCAGTCACCGCTTCAACATGCATTCCCTACTAGTAGTGTAAATAACATTAAATAAATGAAAAAATTACGTATGTGAACGAATATCTCTTGGGATTGGTGCTGGTCAAATCAAAAATCTGGACTACTTCACAATAGGACTCGACATGTAGGTGGCTCGACGTGTAGGCCTTCTAGTCTTATTTAAAGGGACACTGTCGGTAAGTAAAGCATATATTGAGCATATTCAAATAACCATGTGTTTTTTATTCAGAGAAATGTATACTTGCACACATGATCATAGATCCACATGAGCCAGCTGTAATACAATATATAAGCAATTAGTGAGAGGATAAACTGAAGCCCCTGAATAACACGCACTTATTTGACTAAAGAGGTTAGCCTCCAGAATTGACCAGAAAATATAATGAACAACAAAATTAATGCACTGTTATCCCCCATGTTCGACACCAGAATGCCTCTTATATACAATGTCATGTCTAATATAGCTTTTACGACAAAAGTCGAGTAAATTGATTCAAAATGAGCTTCTAGCGAGTTTTTAACCATTTTTGTCTCGCCCACATAGTGGGTAGCAAGACAGAGCAGTCACTTTTCCGACGGCGGCGGCTTTTAAATCAACAATATCTCAACAACCGCTGCTCGGATTTTTCTGAAACTTTGTCGGATGCTTTGTTGGGTCAAGGGACATCACGTAATGCCAAAATTACCAAGGTGAAGGTCATATTTTACGTTATTTCCCCAAAACTTAACCTTGGTTAGGTAACAACCTCAGTTAACTGTATGTGATGCCTCTCTTTCTGTTTTTGATACTTGGTCATATGTATGGTTGGCATTGGTGGACATCGATGAACCACAAAAAATACCAAGGTCAAGGTCATGTTTTGCGTTATTTACCCTATAAACATCAGTTTAACTTTTCTGATAACTTTAATTACCTTGTTTGATACTTGTTCATATGTATTGTTGGCATTGGTGGACATCACTGAACGACAAAAAATACCAAGATCAAGGTCATATTTTGCGTTATTTTCCCCAAACTTAACCTTGGTTAGGTAACTTAACCTCAGTTAACTTTATGGGATTGTCTCACTTTATGTCTTTGATACTTGGTGATATGTATTGTTGGCATTGGTGGACATCTCGCTGGACAACAAAAAATACCAAGGTCAGGGTCATATTTTGCATTATTTTCCCCAAACTTAACCTTAGTTAGGTAACTTAACCTTGGTTAGGTAACTTAACCTCAGGTAACTTTATGTGATTGTCTCATTTTATGTCTTTGATACTTGGTCATATGTATTGTTGGCATTGGTGAAAATCGCTAAACGACAAAAAATACCAAGGTCAAGGTCATATTTTTTCATTATTTTCCCAAAACTACACCCTGGTTAAACTACTTAACCTCAGTAACTTCTTATGATTTCCTCGGTTTTATTTGTTTGATACATGGTCATATGAAGTAATGTCTTTGGTGGACATCATTTAAGCACAAATTTAATAAAACATTTCATATGCCGTTTGCCGTGGCTGGCGAGACACCCTCAGACCGGGGTCTTGTATGAAGAAGTGCCATAAAACCAATATTAGATATTAATGCATTGTAACATTCTGTTTGTGTGTCCCTCAGCAGTGGTCGCTCGTTGCAAAGCATGTGTAAAACTGAATCCACTGGCGCGTTTTATGAAGGAGTTTCATAAAACCAATATTATATATTAATCTGTTGTAATATTCTGTATGTCCCTCTGCAGTGGTCGCTCGTTGCCAATGATGTGTAAAACTGAATCCACTGGCGCGTTTTATGAAGGAGTTTCATAAAACCAATATTATATATTAATCTGTTGTAATATTCTGTATGTCCCTCTGCAGTGGTCGCTCGTTGCCAAGCATGTGTAAAACTGAATCCACTGGCGCGTTTTATGAAGGAGTTTCATAAAACCAATATTATATATTAATCTGTTGTAATATTCTGTATGTCCCTCTGCAGTGGTCGCTCGTTGCCAAGCATGTGTAAAACTGAATCCACTGGCGCGTTTTATGAAGGAGTTTCATAAAACCAATATTATATATTAATCTGTTGTAATATTCTGTATGTCCCTCTGCAGTGGTCGCTCGTTGCCAAGCATGTGTAAAACTGAATCCACTGGCGCGTTTTATGAAGGAGTTTCATAAAACCAATATTATATATTAATCTGTTGTAATATTCTGTATGTCCCTCTGCAGTGGTCGCTCGTTGCCAAGCATGTGTAAAACTGAATCCACTGGCGCGTTTTATGAAGGAGTTTCATAAAACCAATATTATATATTAATCTGTTGTAATATTCTGTATGTCCCTCTGCAGTGGTCGCTCGTTGCCAAGCATGCGTAAAACTGAATCCACTGGCGCGTTATTAAACACCATAATCACCTTGTATCTAGGTGGAGATTGCTTGAAATATGTTTGATGGACATGTCGTTTTAAGTGAGACACCATCTTGCTCTTTATTAATGACCACTAAGTTTGTTCAGATGTCACGGGGTCGAAAATGACTGCGCTCCTTGGATCCAAAGTTTGTATATTGCGGTTTTGCAAGATTTTTATAGGGAAAATCGTGAACATTCTTGGTACAGGCACAGAGCTCTTAACAAGAGGCCCAAGAGGGCCTGTGGACGCTCTACTTGCTAACACGGCTCTTATAACATCAATGAAGTGAGTGACTGCCATTTACGTTTTCTTGAAAGTTTCGGGCAAAAAACAGCTTTTTAACTAAATCAAGGGCCATAACTAAAGAATCTGGTAAAGTTTGGTAAAGTGAAGGCCCTACCGTATTAACGAGGCAAAATATAGCATATTTACTAAATCAAGAGCCATAACTCCTCTGTTACTGGTCCGACTGGTGCAACATAGAGCTAAAAAAAAATCAAAAAAAAAAAAAAAAAAAATCAAAAAAAAAAAAAAAAAAATCAAAAAAAAAATCAAAATAATTAAAAAAAAAAAAATTCAAGAAAAAAAAAAACATTTAAAAAAACACAAAAAAACACACAAAAAAAACAACAAACAAACAAGGAACGTGTATATGATATTTCAGTTAAATGGATTAAGTGGTTTGAGGAGGAGATGTCGTTTGAAATTTCCTTAAATTTGACGTAGTTTTAGCCAAATTCAAAGTTTTCTCTAAATACATATAGGGAAAAGTGACCACGCCCTTTGGCAGCCATGTTTTTTGACGAATCCAAATAATTTGAACAATCTTGGTAGAGAGTCACCCAAGGAACATTTGTGTAAAATTATTTTGAAATCCAACCAGCAGTTTCAGAAGACAAGAATTTTTCAACTTTTTATATAATATACATATAAGGAGAAAAAGCCCCGCCCCTGTGGCGGCCATGTTTTTTGGACCGATCCAAATAGTTTGAACAACTATGAAAGGCAATCCCTAAAGGAACATTTTTGTGAAAGAATTTTCAAAATCAGACCAGCGATTTCAGAGAAGACGATTTTTTAAGGTTTTTCAACATGGTTGCCATGGAAACCAAATCCATTGGCACAATGACAAAATTTGAACAACTTTGCTTTCCCCTGACCCAAGGATGCTTCCTGTGAAGTTTCAATTAATGTAATACATGAAAGCTCTGTGCCATGTGGTTCCAGAGAAGAAGATTTTTTCAGTTTTTCCCTATACAAGCCTATGTAAAACTGTGACCCCCAGGGTGGGGCCAAATGTGACCCCTGGGTCACCATTTGAACAAACTTGGTAGAGGACCACAAGCTTATAGCAAATGCAAAATATTAAACCTCTGGCTCATGCAGTTTCAGAGAAGAAGATTTTTTAAGTTTTTCCCTATACATGTCTATGTAAAACATGTGACCCTTGGGGCGGGGCCAAATGTGACCCGAGGGTCACCATTTGAACAAACTTGGTAAAGGACCATAAGCTTATAGTAAATGCAAAATATCAAACCTCTGGCTGTTGTAGTTTCCGAGAAGAAGATTTTTTAAAAATTAAATCCTATATAAGTCTATGTAAAACTGTGACCCCCGGGGCGGTGACAAATTTGACTCCAGGGTCACCATTTGAACAAACTTAGTAGAGGACCATAAGCTGATGCTACATGTTATACATGAGAGCTCTGTGCCTTGTGGTTTCAGAGAAGAAGATTTTATTTTTTTCCCCCTATATGTCTACATGAAAAACATGCAAAACCTCAATATACAAATTTTGGACCCCCGGGGCACGGCCATTTTTTACCCCGGGGACTTTATTTGAACAAACTTGATAGTCTAGGCGTTGGCGATCATTTTAAAAGAAAAACTGTTGAAATCTGTCCAGCGGTTCTGGAGAAGAAGATGTTTTAAGGTTTCGACCATATATGGTAAAGGCAGCCATCTTGGATGTAGCGCTGACCTAATTTTAACAAATCTAAAAAGCATTCATCTAAGGATCATCCAGGTGAAGTTTGGTCAAAATTAGCCAAGCGGTTTCTGAGGAGAAGTCATTTGAAGAAAAGTTAACGGACGACAGACAGACGACAGACAGACGACGGACGACAGACAACACACCATCCCATAAGCTCTGCTGGCCCTTGGCCAGTAGAGCTAAAAACTACATGTAGCATCAGCTTATGGTCCTCTATCAAGTTCTTCAAATCGTGCCCAACCCCAGGGTCACAGTTTTACATAGCGATATAGGAAAATCTATAAAAAAAAAAATCTCCACTGAAGCAAGAGGTAGAGGTATAATATTTTGTATGTAGCATAAGCCAATGGTTCTCTATCAAGTTTTTCCAATGGTGACCTGTGGGGTCAGATTTGGTCCCGCCCTTGGGGTCAGTGTTTTACATGAGTTATATAGGAACATCTAAGTGACGCACCGCAATCTTGATTTTTTAAAAACTCACGGAGTCCTATTAGGTTTTCTACATAACTTGCAATTGTTCAATCATTAATATTAATTAGATGATGTTTATTCAGAAAGCTACATACGTTTATATGAATCGTGTTAAATACGTCATTTTAGGCCATATTATGATGGCGATTATTTTTGCATGTAGCAAAAAGCCTACGGTCCACTACCGAGCTCGTTCAAATGGTGACCCCGGGGTCAAATTTGTGGCCTCACCCCAGAACCATAAGCTAATGGTTTTCTATCAAGTGTGTTCAAATCAAGACCATGGGTTCAAACTTGGTCCCACCACAGGGGTCAGATGTTTTACATCAATTATATAGGGAAAACACAGTTACACACTGGTCTTACTGGTGACAGTAATACATTATATTGATGTCTGGGGTGGGGAACAGTGGTACACTGTCTTGATGTCTGGGGGTGGGGACAGTGATTCACTGTCTTGATGTCTGGGGATGGGGGACAGTGGTACACTGTCTTGATGTCTGGGGGTGGGGACAGTGATTCACTGTCGATGTCGGGGGGTGGGGACAGTGATTCACTGTCTTGATGTCTGGGGTGGGGGACAGTGGTACACTGTCTTGATGTCTGGGGGTGGGGACAGTGGTACACTGTCTTGATGTCTGGGGGTGGGGACAGTGGTACACTGTCTTGATGTCTGGGGGTGGGGACAGTGATTCACTGTCGATGTCGGGGGGTGGGGACAGTGATTCACTGTCTTGATGTCTGGGGTGGGGGACAGTGGTACACTGTCTTGATGTCTGGGGGTGGGGACAGTGGTACACTGTCTTGATGTCTGGGGTGGGGGACAGTGGTATACTGTCTTGATGTCTGGGGGTGGGGAACAGTGGTACACTGTCTTGATGTCTGGGGGTGGGGACAGTGATTCACTGTCGATGTCGGGGGGTGGGGACAGTGATTCACTGTCTTGATGTCTGGGGTGGGGGACAGTGGTACACTGTCTTGATGTCTGGGGGTGGGGACAGTGGTACACTGTCTTGATGTCTGGGGGTGGGGACAGTGGTACACTGTCTTGATGTCTGGGGGTGGGGACAGTGATTCACTGTCGATGTCGGGGGGTGGGGACAGTGATTCACTGTCTTGATGTCTGGGGTGGGGGACAGTGGTACACTGTCTTGATGTCTGGGGGTGGGGACAGTGGTACACTGTCTTGATGTCTGGGGTGGGGGACAGTGGTATACTGTCTTGATGTCTGGGGGTGGGGAACAGTGGTACACTGTCTTGATGTCTGGGGGTGGGGACAGTGATTTACTGTCGATGTCGTGGGGTGGGGACAGTGATTCACTGTCTTGATGTCTGGGGTGGGGGACAGTGGTACACTGTCTTGATGTCTGGGGGTGGGGACAGTGGTACACTGTCTTGATGTCTGGGGGTGGGGACAGTGATTTACTGTCGATGTCGTGGGGTGGGGACAGTGATTCACTGTCTTGATGTCTGGGGTGGGGGACAGTGGTACACTGTCTTGATGTCTGGGGGTGGGGACAGTGGTACACTGTCTTGATGTCTGGGGGTGGGGACAGTGATTTACTGTCGATGTCGTGGGGTGGGGACAGTGATTCACTGTCTTGATGTCTGTGGTGGGGGACAGTGGTATACTGTCTTGATGTCTGGGGTGGGGGACAGTGATACACTGCCTTGATGTCTGGGGGTGGGGATCAGTGATTCACTGTCTTGATGTCTGGGGTGGGGGTCAGTGATACACTGTCTTGATGTCTGGGGTGGGGGTCAGTGATACACTGTCTTGATGTCTGTGGTGGGGGTCAGTGATACACTGTCTTGATGTCTGGGGTGGGGGACAGTGATACACTGCCATGATGTCTGGGGTGGGGGACAGTGGTATACTGTCTTGATGTCTGGGGTGGGGGACAGTGATACACTGTCTTGATGTCTGGGGTGGGGGTCAGTGATACACTGTCTTGATGTCTGGGGTGGGGGTCAGTGATACACTGCCTTGATGTCTGGGGGTGGGGATCAGTGATTCACTGTCTTGATGTCTGGGGTGGGGGTCAGTGATACACTGTCTTGATGTCTGGGGTGGGGGTCAGTGATACACTGTCTTGATGTCTGTGGTGGGGGACAGTGATACACTGTCTTGATGTCTGGGGTGGGGGACAGTGGTATGCTGTCTAGATGTCTGGGGTGGGGGACAGTGATTCACTGTCTTTATGTCTGTGGTGGGGGACAGTGATTCACTGTCTTGATGTCTGGGGAGGGGGACAGTGGTATACTGTCTTGATGTCTGGGGTGGGGGACAGTGATACACTGTCTTGATGTCTGTGGTGGGGGACAGTGATTCACTGTCTTGATGTCTGGGGTGGGGGTCAGTGATACACTGTCTTGATGTCTGGGGTGGGGGTCAGTGATACACTGCCTTGATGTCTGGGGGTGGGGATCAGTGATTCACTGTCTTGATGTCTGGGGTGGGGGTCAGTGATACACTGTCTTGATGTCTGGGGTGGGGGTCAGTGATACACTGTCTTGATGTCTGTGGTGGGGGAGAGTGGTACACTGTCTTGATGTCTGGGGTGGGGGACAGTGGTATACTGTCTAGATGTCTGGGGTGGGGGACAGTGATTCACTGTCTTGATGTCTGTGGTGGGGGACAGTGGTACACTGTCTTGATGTCTGGGGTGGGGGACAGTGGTACACTGTCTTGATGTCTGGGGTGGGGGTCAGTGATACACTGTCTAGATGTCTGGGGTGGGGGACAGTGATACACTGTCTTGATGTCTGGGGTGGGGGACAGTGGTATACTGTCTTGATGTCTGGGGTGGGGGTCAGTGATACACTGTCTTGATGTCTGGGGTGGGGGACAGTGGTATACTGTCTTGATGTCTGGGGTGGGGGTCAGTGATACACTGTCTTGATGTCTGGGGTGGGGGACAGTGGTATACTGTCTTGATGCCTGGGGTGGGGGACAGTGGTATACTGTCTTGATGTCTGGGGTGGGGGACAGTGATACACTGTCTTGATGTCTGGGGTGGGGGTCAGTGGTATACTGTCTTGATGTCTGGGGTGGGGGACAGTGATACACTGTCTTGATGTCTGTGGTGGGGGACAGTGGTATACTGTCTTGATGTCTGGGGTGGGGGACAGTGATACACTGTCTTGATGTCTGGGGTGGGGGACAGTGGTACACTGTCTTGATGTCTGGGGTGGGGGACAGTGGTATACTGTCTTGATGTCTGGGGTGGGGGACAGTGATACACTGTCTTGATGTCTGGGGTGGGGGACAGTGATACACTGTCTTGATGTCTGGGGTGGGGGACAGTGGTACACTGTCTTGATGTCTGGGGTGGGGGACAGTGATACACTGTCTTGATGTCTGTGGTGGGGGACAGTGATACACTGTCTTGATGTCTGTGGTGGGGGACAGTGGTATACTGTCTAGATGTCTGGGGTGGGGGACAGTGGTATACTGTCTTGATGTCTGGGGTGGGGGACAGTGGTACACTGTCTTGATGTCTGGGGTGGGGGACAGTGATACACTGTCTTGATGTCTGGGGTGGGGGACAGTGATACACTGTCTTGATGTCTGTGGTGGGGGACAGTGATACACTGTCTAGATGTCTGTGGTGGGGGACAGTGGTATACTGTCTTGATGTCTGGGGTGGGGGACAGTGATACACTGTCTTGATGTCTGGGGTGGGGGTCAGTGATACACTGTCTTGATGTCTGGGGTGGGGGTCAGTGATTCACTGTCTTGATGTCTGGGGTGGGGGTCAGTGATACACTGTCTTGATGTCTGGGGTGGGGGTCAGTGATACACTGTCTTGATGTCTGTGGTGGGGGACAGTGGTATACTGTCTTGATGTCTGGGGTGGGGGACAGTGGTATACTGTCTAGATGTCTGGGGTGGGGGACAGTGATTCACTGTCTTGATGTCTGGGGTGGGGGACAGTGGTATACTGTCTTGATGTCTGGGGTGGGGGACAGTGATACACTGTCTAGATGTCTGGGGTGGGGGACAGTGATACACTGTCTTGATGTCTGGGGTGGGGGACAGTGGTACACTGTCTTGATGTCTGGGGTGGGGGTCAGTGATACACTGTCTAGATGTCTGGGGTGGGGGACAGTGATACACTGTCTTGATGTCTGGGGTGGGGGACAGTGGTATACTGTCTTGATGTCTGGGGTGGGGGTCAGTGATACACTGTCTTGATGCCTGGGGTGGGGGACAGTGGTATACTGTCTTGATGTCTGGGGTGGGGGACAGTGATACACTGTCTTGATGTCTGGGGTGGGGGACAGTGGTATACTGTCTTGATGTCTGGGGTGGGGGACAGTGATACACTGTCTTGATGTCTGTGGTGGGGGACAGTGATACACTGTCTTGATGTCTGTGGTGGGGGACAGTGGTATACTGTCTTGATGTCTGGGGTGGGGGACAGTGATACACTGTCTTGATGTCTGGGGTGGGGGACAGTGGTATACTGTCTTGATGTCTGGGGTGGGGGACAGTGATACACTGTCTTGATGTCTGGGGTGGGGGTCAGTGGTATACTGTCTTGATGTCTGTGGTGGGGGACAGTGGTATACTGTATTGATGTCTGGGGTGGGGGACAGTGATACACTGTCTTGATGTCTGGGGTGGGGGACAGTGGTATACTGTCTTGATGTCTGGGGTGTGGGTCAGTGATACACTGTCTTGATGTCTGGGGTGGGGGACAGTGGTATACTGTCTTGATGTCTGTGGTGGGGGTCAGTGATACACTGTCTTGATGTCTGTGGTGGGGGACAGTGATACACTGTCTTGATGTCTGGGGTGGGGGACAGTGGTATACTGTCTTGATGTCTGGGGTGGGGGACAGTGATTCACTGTCTGGATGTCTGGGGTGGGGGACAGTGGTATACTGTCTTGATGTCTGGGGTGGGGGACAGTGATTCACTGTCTTGATGTCTGGGGTGGGGGACAGTGGTATACTGTCTTGATGTCTGGGGTGGGGGACAGTGATACACTGTCTTGATATCTGTGGTGGGGGACAGTGATACACTGTCTTGATGTCTGGGGTGGGGGACAGTGATTCACTGTCTTGATGTCTGGGGTGGGGGACAGTGGTATACTGTCTTGATGTCTGGGGTGGGGGTCAGTGGTATACTGTCTTGATGTCTGGGGTGGGGGACAGTGATACACTGTCTTGATGTCTGTGGTGGGGGACAGTGATACACTGTCTTGATGTCTGGGGTGGGGGACAGTGATTCACTGTCTTGATGTCTGGGGTGGGGGACAGTGGTATACTGTCTTGATGTCTGGGGTGGGGGTCAGTGGTATACTGTCTTGATGTCTGGGGTGGGGGTCAGTGGTATACTGTCTTGATGTCTGTGGTGGGGATTAGTGATACACTGCCTTGATGTCTGGGGTGGGGGACATTGATACACTGTCTTGATGTCTGGGGTGGGGGACAGTGATTCACTGTCTTGATGTCTGGGGTGGGGGTCAGTGGTATACTGTCTTGATGTCTGGGGTGGGGGACAGTGGTATACTGTCTTGATGTCTGGGGTGGGGGTCAGTGGTATACTGTCTTGATGTCTGGGGTGGGGGACAGTGATACACTGTCTTGATGTCTGGGGTGGGGGACAGTGATACACTGTCTTGATGTCTGGGGTGGGGGACAGTGATACACTGTCTTGATGTCTGGGGTGGTGGACAGTGGTATACTGTCTTGATGTCTGGGGTGGGGGTCAGTGGTATACTGTCTTGATGTCTGGGGTGGGGGACAGTGGTACACTGTCTTGATGTCTGGGGTGGGGGACAGTGTATACTGTCTTGATGTCTGGGGGTGGGGGAAGTGTATACTGTCTTGATGTCTGGGGTGGGGGACAGTGATACACTGTCTTGATGTCTGGGGTGGGGGGACAGTGGTATACTGTCTTGATGTCTGGGGTGGGGTCAGTGGTATACTGTCTTGATGTCTGGGTGGGGACAGTGATACACTGTCTTGATGTCTGGGGTGGGGGACAGTGGTATACTGTCTTGATGTCTGGGGTGGGGGACAGTGGTATACTGTCTTGATGTCTGGGGTGGGGGACAGTGATACACTGTCTTGATGTCTGGTGTGGGGGTCAGTGATACACTGTCTTGATGTCTGGGGTGGGGGTCAGTGGTATACTGTCTTGATGTCTGGGGTGGGAGACAGTGGTATACTGTCTTGATGTCTGGGGTGGGGGTCAGTGGTATACTGTCTTGATGTCTGGGTGGGGGACAGTGATACACTGTCTTGATGTCTGGTGTGGGGGTCAGTGATACACTGTCTTGATGTCTGGGGTGGGGGTCAGTGGTATACTGTCTTGATGTCTGGGGTGGGAGACAGTGGTATACTGTCTTGATGTCTGGGGTGGGGGACAGTGATACACTGTCTTGATGTCTGTGGTGGGGGACAGTGATACACTGTCTTGATGTCTGTGGTGGGGGACAGTGATACACTGTCTTGATGTCTGGGGTGGGGGACAGTGATACACTGTCTTGATGTCTGGGGTGGGGGTCAGTGGTACACTGTCTTGATGTCTGGGGTGGGGGACAGTGGTATACTGTCTTGATGTCTGGGGTGGGGGTCAGTGTATACTGTCTTGATGTCTGGGGTGGGGGACAGTGATTCACTGTCTTGATGTCTGGGGTGGGGGACAGTGGTACACTGTCTTGATGTCTGGGGTGGGGACAGTGATACACTGTCTTGATGTCTGGGGTGGGGGTCAGTGGTATACTGTCTTGATGTCTGGGGTGGGGACAGTGGTATACTGTCTTGATGTCTGGGGTGGGGTCAGTGGTATACTGTCTTGATGTCTGGGGTGGGGGGACAGTGATACACTGTCTTGATGTCTGGGGTGGGGAACAGTGGTATACTGTCTTGATGTCTGGGGTGGGGACAGTGATTCACTGTCTTGATGTCTGTGGTGGGGACAGTGGTTCACTGTCTTGATGTCTGGGTGGGGACAGTGGTATATTGTCTTGATGTCTGGGGTGGGGGACAGTGGTTCACTGTCTTGATGTCTGGGGTGGGGGACAGTGGTATACTGTCTTGATGTCTGGGTGGGGGACAGTGATTCACTGTCTTGATGTCTGGGGTGGGGGACAGTGGTATACTGTCTTGATGTCTGGGTGGGGGACAGTGGTATACTGTCTTGATGTCTGGGGTGGGGACAGTGATACACTGTCTTGATGTCTGGGGTGGGGGTCAGTGATACACTGTCTTGATGTCTGGGGTGGGGGACAGTGGTATACTGTCTGATGTCTGGGGTGGGGGTCAGTGATTCACTGTCTTGATGTCTGGGGTGGGGGACAGTGGTATACTGTCTTGATGTCTGGGGTGGGGGACAGTGGTATACTGTCTTGATGTCTGGGGTGGGGGACATGGTATACTGTCTTGATGTCTGGGGTGGGGGTCAGTGATACACGGTCTTGATGTCTGGGGTGGGGGACAGTGGGTTCACTGTCTTGATGTCTGGGGTGGGGGACAGTGTATACTGTCTTGATGTCTGGGGGTGGGGACAGTGATTCACTGTCTTGATGTCTGGGGTGGGGACAGTGGTATACTGTCTTGGTGTCTGGGGTGGGGGACAGTGGTATACTGTCTTGATGTCTGGGGTGGGGGATGTCTGGGGTGGGGGACAGTGATACACTGTCTTGATGTCTGGGGTGGGGGTCAGTGATACACTGTCTTGATGTCTGGGGTGGGGGACAGTGGTATACTGTCTTGATGTCTGGGGTGGGGGTCAGTGATACACGGTCTTGATGTCTGGGGTGGGGGACAGTGATACACTGTCTTGATGTCTGGGGTGGGGGACAGTGGTATACTGTCTTGATGTCTGGGGTGGGGGACAGTGATACACTGTCTTGATGTCTGGGGTGGGGGACAGTGATACACTGTCTTGATGTCTGGGGTGGGGGACAGTGATACACTGTCTTGATGTCTGGGGTGGGGGACAGTGATACACTGTCTTGATGTCTGGGGTGGGGGTCAGTGATACACTGTCTTGATGTCTGGGGTGGGGGACAGTGATACACTGTCTTGATGTCTGGGGTGGGGGTCAGTGATACACTGTCTTGATGTCTGGGGTGGGGGACAGTGATACACTGTCTTGATGTCTGGGGTGGGGGACAGTGATACACTGTCTTGATGTCTGGGGTGGGGGTCAGTGATACACTGTCTTGATGTCTGGGGTGGGGGACAGTGGTATACTGTCTTGATGTCTGGGGTGGGGGTCAGTGATACACTGTCTTGATGTCTGGGGTGGGGGACAGTGATACACTGTCTTGATGTCTGGGGTGGGGGTCAGTGATACACTGTCTTGATGTCTGGGGTGGGGGTCAGTGATACACTGTCTTGATGTCTGGGGTGGGGGTCAGTGATACACTGTCTTGATGTCTGGGGTGGGGGACAGTGGTATACTGTCTTGATGTCTGGGGTGGGGGACAGTGATACACTGCCTTGATGTCTGGGGTGGGGGTCAGTGATACACTGTCTTGATGTCTGGGGTGGGGGATAGTGATACACTGTCTTGATGTCTGGGGTGGGGGACAGTGGTATACTGTCTAGATGTCTGGGGTGGGGGACAGTGATACACTGTCTTGATGTCTGGGGTGGGGGTCAGTGATACACTGTCTTGATGTCTGGGGTGGGGGACAGTGATACACTGTCTTGATGTCTGG
>JAWPHD010007836.1:0-123039 GCA_037043455.1 Cyrtodaria siliqua | reverse complement strand
GCAACTAACGGTCTGTGCGTGGTCACTAAATTATAAAATCATTTCTATGCTATGTCCTATTCAAAATAAAACTATTCTATGCAGGGTTCCAAATTGTGTTTTAATAAATTACTTCATCACATTCAGTTATATAACTTTAAACATCATGTCCATAACTCCTAATGAAGGGAGGTTATTATAAACCAAGTGAGTGGTTTTTAATAAGTAACAACAAAAACAACAAACAAACAAAAACTATTTTCATCTCAGGTATTTCATACAAGTAGCGACAAATGAGGTTGTAATGGCATTCAAACATCAAAGCACGATTATGTCTTCATTTATTATTTATAAGTAGTTTTTACAATAGTTTTGAAGCTAACTTTTTAAATGTGGGTTACTGTACTTTAAAAGGATTAATGTTCCTATTTTATAGGCATAGGGGCATAATAGAACGTATATATAAACTTAAAATGTTTTATTCCTAGTCTTATAATTCATTACATGGGTTGCAGAGGTATATGTCTGTGGTGGGTTGGCCATTCTGGAACAGCATGAACATTCAAACATTTTTACAGAGGCTTGAACTCGCTGCTATCGTTTATAAATTCACTTCTTTGCCTGTTCATGCGTTCACTTAAGTGACTGGTGTGGTTGTTATAAAAACAAAATCACTTTGGTTGGGGTTATGTTTGGATAGCCTTTAGACAGTTATAGATTGTTATGCCTAATAATTGGTATTTCTATTATGGATGATAAAACAGTGGAGCTCAGACATCAATTAAAATTGTGGCCGTTAAATAGTCATGTACCGATTAATGGACTTCGTCACTGTAACCGATCATCAATTACTTAGACCTCCGATTATGATGATTGATTATGGTTGTCTGTTAACAACCATCGGTAAAAGGTAAAAAAATGCAGTTTAAGTAATTTTAAAATAGAAATAAACTTTATTATCCAGGAGACACCAGTTAATACACTTGGGAAAATGTGCATTTTATACATAAATAACGCATTTATATCAGCAAAGACTAGTTTTGCTGATTGAAATGAAATAACAATGGCATAAGAAACACGAGGAAATAATACAGTCTTTATCAGAAATCTTTTAAAGTTCAAGGACTGAAACTGATTAACTTGCACATGTTCAACTTCATATTGTTTAACCGATTAAAACCAATGATTGATTGGTTACATCCAACTGATTATAACCGATGTTCGATCGTAAATTTTCAACAGAAAGACCATCACCAGACGGTTAACTCTGAAAGAGTGTGAAATCCAACGTTTCATGTTTTGCTTTGAATAGAATTGTTGTTAACTTGATTCAGTTTAGTCCAGTTACATTTGTCAAACACAGTCAACACTTTGTTTCTGTATATAGTGATGCAAGGATTGCCACGTTGTTGTTTAGGAGAATTTCCCTTTTAGTTTTAGAAACTGGTCCATGGCAGTATTTAAATATGTTAATCGGTGGTGTAGTCATGCCTTTGGCATATATAACCTCTATTTTAGTTTATCTGCTTATCCTTCCAAAAAAAAAAAGATTTAAAAAAAAAATTGGTAATATTGTGATTAACCATTTTGGGTTAAAGCTATTGTTTGTGTTAAACAAATTCATATTTTGGTTACTGATAATGTAATAGCTGACAATAATGGGATCATTTGACGATTGTTGTTGACCATGTTTGGATCATTTGATAAAGGATAGAACAACTGACCATGTTTGGGTCATTTGATGATTGTTGTTGACCATATTTGGGTCATTTGATGAATGTATTTGTTGTTGGCGAGACAAATCTCTTCGATTGTGGAGTGCATCAGCCAAGCCTCCATTTGAGATTATTACTATTCACTGCTGTGCTCTGCTTCCCCCATTTAATGGCACTGCCGCTAGGTGCCGCTAGTGGTGCCCAAGGTCCCACTATTGGCATGTGGCAGCATGTCGCGGTCACAGCAGTGTGTAGTAATTATTTTACCAGAACATTTGAAGGAAAGCAACTAATTTCAAATATCTGGCTTTGTGAACATCTGAACCCAGGGTACACAGAGTACAGTTTATATTCAGTTCAAAAATTCGTCTGAGCTATGACCATATTTCCAAATTGTTTTTAAGTATCGTGACTGCACATTTGATATGCACATTATGTTTCTTGTTATATTATGCTGAAGCCATTGCCAGTTTATTACAATAAATATATACTATTTATATTATTGAGTTTTCTTTCACAGCCCATCTTCAATAATGGTATTTGTCGATTATCGACATAAATCCTTTTATTTAGGTGGGTTGATAATTTTCTTGAGTTTGTGGCCACCCTGCTGCACAGTTTGTGGCCACCCTGGATTTGTTAAATTTACAAATCCGGTCTTTTCCATGTCACGAGTAGACAACTGGTTGTGTATAAATACGGGAGACAGAATTGATAGTAGACTTAAGTCTCTGATATTACATTATATCTAGCATGTCTATAAAATGAGTATCAATTTTCCTTATTGTTTAATATCCGTCAGCAAAGCTGAGATATTCCAGAATTTAACTGTTGCATTGATCCCGTTTTTTTAGGTAAATGTTATATGCTTATAGTTGGAGGATACAAAACCCAAATCTAAAGACTAAAACACTGTCGTTTTGCCTGGTATGTGTATAATGTGTACACTCTATAAAATGTAAATACCTGCTTGCCCTATCCTGTTATACATTTTAGGGATCAAGAAATAATTTGTCAAAATATTAAAAATGGTGGTGGAGGCTAACCAATACTCTTGCCCCAACCCCTGTAAGATTATTGATGAAGGGGGAGGGTCAGTCCACCTACACCCACCCACCATGTACCTAAACCCACCCACCATCTATGTTCTACTATGGTCTAAAATGTCCAATTTCCAACTTCTAGCGAGTTTTCTTTTATGTACTTTGTTGGAAAGATTGAACAGTCATAAACAATTTAAATCCTGAGAGGCAGTGTAATAGTTTTCTGTTATATGTAGAAAGATAGATCTAGAACTTAGTTTTGTATTTAAAGAATACCGAAATTAAATCAGAAAATAAGGGAGCTGCAATATCAACATTTATTTGTAGTATTTGTGTTATATATAACAATTACAACTAACAGGAATGTTAATGTTCTCCTATCGTAACTTTCACATGGAACTTATTACATGGGTTTCTTTATGGTCAAGAGGATACCTCACAAATCGCCCACAATAGACAAACTTATGAAACAGTCTACAGCTTTATTTGTTTTATTTGTCAGCGACACCATATATTGGGCTTTAAAGCAAATATTCTCTGTTTCACAGTGGCCATATTATCAGGGGTGGAGGGGTGAGTTTAAAGGAGGGAGGGGGATAACCCCAAAAAAAAACACAAGGGACTTACTTATATTGCCTATTGATGCTACCGTGTTGGTTAGAGATTAGATCATGGCGGGGATTTCTTTATTTACACTGTCCTGTTTTAATGGGATGCCAGTAGGGTAAGTGTGAGGTTTGGTGCACCCTAGAACCGGTTTAAACCCCCAGTGGCCTACTTTGCCACTGGCCGTTCCATGGCGGTAGCCCTATTGTCAACCCTTTTGTGTTTGTGTTGTCTTTTGCATTTAATATTGCCTTTGCCTTCTTGTTTGTCTGTCTGCGTGTTTGTTTCTGTGTTTTGTGGTTGACTGTCCTCCTTGAATGCTTCTTTCCCTGTCCGATCTTTTTGTATTTCTTCATAAACATTGTTTTATATTATTTATTTTTTGTGTATGTGTGAACGACACCATGCGTGAAACAGATTATTTTTTCAGAGATTGGCTTTAAAGGTATTGTTAAATGTTTCACAGGGAACAAATCGACGGTGGAGGAGTCTGTGTAAGGTGTCGTGGAGAAATTTCCCAAAAGTGATGTAACATTTGTAACATTAGCTTTAAGTGCGATGTGTTTCACAGAGGCTGCACAGAGCTATACGTAACGGCTGTATAACAACACATTACAAGTATTTATCTGCGATTATTTTTTAAAATATCAACAATTTGTGTTACTTGTTGGGGAGAAATGAGTCGTAGTTTTGGAAAATCTGTCAAAGAAATACAAAAAGATCGGACAGGGAAAGTAGCATTCAAGGAGGACAGTCAACCACAAAACACAGAAACAAACACGCAAACAGAAAACAAGAAGGCAAAGGCAATATTAAATGCAAAAGAGTTTTCATAAGTTTTATCAAAATATAGTTTAACGTGATCTTTAACGGCAGTAAGACAAGAAGTTAGAAGTTTGGAGAAGTTTGTTGTGGTGCAGGCACTAGAATTAGAAATAAAGCGAGCCTCATATGGATTTTTATGTAATTTAGGAATACAGTACATGGTAGGCAGTTTATTTTGCTTATCGTTTACACCAGCCTTGAAAGTAGTGCACCGAGTGATATGTGCGGAAACAACATCAGCCTCAGTAGAATTAACTGGAGTATACGAATTGGTGCTGCCGAGTTCCAGAGATAAAACATTGACGTAACGTAGGCGTCAAACAATAATTACATTATTAGCTGCTTTATCTGCAGGAACTAAAAGAAATTTATTATGAAATTCCTGAATTCCCGATTTTAAATTACGAAAGGAAAACCTAGGTCTCGGAGGAAGTAAAGAGGGGTTAGCATTATAAAAGTTAATACGTGTATCTATAATTTCAGAACTGACTTTTTCCAAGTAGAAAGTGAGTTTGGGTCCGCACGTTCTCTACGACACCATTTGATACTAAAATCTTCAATGGAGTGGGCGATCTGGGCACGACAGGCATTAAAATCAATTGTTGAAGGTAATCTATATTTAGGACCTTTCGAAAACAAATGCCGAATACTTTTATCAATAATATCAAAATTACCAGTGATGACATGACCTGCTGAAGCATAGCAGAATTTTGATGTGTTGCATTCACATTCCTTAGGAGTATTATGTACTATATCAAGGTCAGAAACTATTTTGTTATAGTTGAAAATAATATTTCTAATTGGCTTTTTATACTTATAACAAATAACAGGACTTTTGGAATTTTTGAAATATTTTGGGTTAGACTCAACTACATGAGTATCTCGAAAAATACTAGGCATGTCAATGAATCAATACCTTTATTAATATATAGTGGTTTTAGAAAATCCCTGACGTGATCAGACTCCTTGTCAATATGGGGTCGGAGAACATGTTGTGTATAGCTTTGAACTATGGAAGCAGTGTTATACAAGGGATCTGTACGAATGAAAATTTTGTCGGCTTCCTCGTCAATCAACTTTAGCGATGAAATGGACAAAGAGGTAAGCCGTGAAAGCATAGAGTGCTTTCCAGACTGTTTAAAAATAGTATGTAAATCAGCGACAGAAATAATTGATGTTACCATTACGCCTAATACCATGAGACATAGATTTACGCTTACGAATAGAAAATATAGAAAAAATGTAAATATTAGGATCTTTAGAAATATTTCCTTCTTGATAAAAATTGTCATTAAGGCCGAGTGGATAAGGTGTCTGTAAGTTTTTCATCCACTTAAGTTCTGCAATATGTCTAGCTATTATTTTAAAGCTTTTAGAAGCATCCTCATCATAATCAAAATTATATATTCAACCGGTTGAACAGTTACGTTATTAAAATTATGATCTGACTGACGAAAGTGTTGGTACAAGTAATTTTTTAACTTTTTAGTATTACTTGCATTATATTTGTGTTCACGAAATCGAACTTTTAAGGATCGACCTGTTTGTCCAACATATTGTATACCGCAACTTGGTGCATTTCAAGTCAGAACATAAATGACGTGAGAAGTACGTCAATCAACATTTGAAGCTAGACATACATTAAACAATCTACCATTAACAGCTGATTTAATGGTGGACTTGCAAGATAAATAATTGCAACAACTGCACCTCTTAGTATTGCACTTATTAATAGAGGGAAACACCCTGCGCCGTGAATGAACTAAATGATTTCTAAAAGGAGACTTTATATGGTATTTCCTCAAAACAGGTGATCGTAGAGGAGTAACGGAAACTTTTGAGCCATTATTAAAAATCCTAGTAATATTATTTGAAGGAACATGAAACGAGGTTGCCGAATGAAGATTTAAAGGTGTAAGGCGTACATATGGTTTAGTTCTAAGAAATGAAGAGTAATTTTGTGGAATTTGTATTGATGACGCAGAGTGTAACCGAAGAGGTGAAAGATTTATTTTTAAAGTTTTAACTAATAGACTCATAATTGTTAATTTGGAGAGTAATACCATTCTGCGAAAAGCGAAATAAGGGCCAATTAATATTTATTAGAGATACGAAATAAAATCGTAACAAAGATCCATAAGAAATAATATGAGTAAAGTTACGGACTGTTAAAAGAGGTCCAAAACTCAACATCAGTGTATAATACAAGATAATGAGGAAAGTTTAGGAAACCCTTAATAAAATGGACCAAAATGTCGATCAGCACAAAACCTTCAACGCGGTATATGAAACACGCGTGTTTAAGTAAAACTGGATCAATGAATGTCATACAATCCCTGTAGGATGTAAAATAACAATATTGATTGGATGTACGGGGAGACTATTTACGGTCACCACACGGCACAAACAACACTATTGTGCAATACAAAGAAATACAAAAAGATCGGACAGGGAAGTAGCATTCAAGGAGGACAGTCAACCGCAAAACACAGAAACAAACACGCAAACAGACAAACAAGAAGGCAAAGGCAATATTAAATGCAAAAGACAACACAAACACAAAAGGGTTGAGAACAGGGCTACCGCCTTGGAACGGTCAGTGGCAAAGTATGCCACTGGGGGTATAAACCGGTTCTAGGGTGCACCAAACCTCACACTTACCCAATTGTCATCCCATTAAAACAGGACAGTGTAAATAAAGAAATCCCCGCCATGATCTAATCTTTAACCAACAAGGCATCATCAATAGGCAATATAAGTAAAATTCAAATATGCTCGTGTAAATATAATACGAAAAAACAATAGCCTAGAAAGATACAATGAAGGTACTCAATGACTTGGCAGAAGCCAGAGCAGTAAGAGAATAAATCATTAAGGGGAATGACAAGAAAGATCATGGACAAACATCAAACGCCACCGTCCCAATGGGCCTTAGGTAGGCGTCATCATAGGGTCCATAGCCTGTCCGGTCATCGTACAATTAAAGAGGAAAGGATAGTGGCGAACTGTAAAATGGTCCACCCTCAAGCATGCAGTACGTTGCAAAATGATAGGGTCATAACCTCTTTTGATAAACTTGTTAACAAGTTTAACAAAGATAGTATGAAAGTGATCATGACCAAGAATCTTACGAAGTTTATAAATCACATCACCATAGTAGTCAGGTTGTGATAGTCCTTGTCGCAGAAGAGTCCTTAAATTACTTTTATATTTAGAAAGAAGATAATTTGTTTTAGGAATGTTCAGTTTTTATTTCTTCTGAAAGTATGAATGTATGAAATCGGTGAAGTAATATAAAAGCTATGGCGATTAAAATTAGCAATTTCTTCATAAAAAGCCGATGAAGTCACAGAACATATATTTTCTGCATACAGCGAGATAAACACTAATAGAATAAAAAACATTTGTTGATTCTGGGATGAATAACATATCTAATTTCCTCTTGAAGTGATATTTGTGTTCTTATTTTTTTTCCGCATTCTTCAAAATATAAAGACCTCACACTTTTCGAAGAAATGCGATTGTTATACTATCCAAAAAACAAATATCCTTTATGTATAGTATTATACTTCTGCCGCTCCACCACACTGAATAACTATTGTTACGACAAACATAAGAAAACTTTGATAACAGGGTAAGCGTGAGATTTCGTCAACCCTAGAACCAGATTTAAACCCCACCAGCGGCCTTTTGGACATTGACTGTGCCAATGTGGTATTCCTATTGTCAAACTGTTTGTATTTGTGATGTCATATGCTTTGCTTCTTATTCAAATTGTAATTGTTGTTTGCATTTCTATTTCTATGATGAGGTGATTTGCAAACTTCGTAAGGACCTTAGTCATAATAATCACTTTCATACGATCTTTATTAAACTTGTTATCTTGCGACAAACTGCATATTTAAAGGTTGACTCATTTATAGTTCGATACTATGATTTCCTCTTTGATTGTGCGATGACAGGACAGATTGTGGACCATATGATGACGTCTACCTAAATCCTCAAAGGACGGTAGCGTCTAATGATTATCTTAAATTTTCTAGTGTCGTACACTTAATGATTTGTTCTATTGTTGCTTCTGCAAAGTCATTTAGGGACTTTCCTTGTGGTTTTCTAGGCTTTTTTATATTCATATATACATGATCATTTACGTTATACTTAAATTGCCTATTAATGCTGCATTACTTTTTAGGAAACATAACCTGGTGGGGATATCTTAATTTACACTGTCCCGTTTTATTGGGATGACAATAGGGTTAGAGTGAGGTTTGGTGCACGCTAGAACCTGTTTAAACCCCCAGCGGCGATTTTTGCCACTGGCCGTTTCAATGCGGTAGTCCTATTGTCAACTCTTTTATGTTTGTGATGTCATGTCTTGCCTTTTATTCATATTTTGCCATATAAGAGATGCACTCATTTCCTTCAAATAAAAAAGCCTAGTTAAAGATACTGTGTGACTTGGACTATAATTCTACCTCAATGCGCTATACATGAAGAGAATTCAAACAAGTTGCACTTTTACAATTTGCAAATATCGATGAATAATGGAAGCCATGCTTCTTGCATGTGGATTTTGTTGTTTTAAATTTACAACGGAATACATTTGAGTGATGTGTCAAGTGCAGCTGGTTGCTAGTGCCTTTGTACTATAAACTGAAATCATACTAATGTTGTTTTTTGTATCAAAGATAGCACGTGCTTTTTCTCCAGTACCAACAATATCTGACTTGCCAGTTTTCCATTTATTAAAGGCTTCTGCAGTAAGATTGAATTGCAAATCGTTCCGATACTTTTTTTTAAAGCTAATCCTTTTCCACTAAGAAAAAAAAACACACTTGAAATTGTTTCACAAACTAACATTGTATGAATAAAGAGAATGTTTTTACAAACGTTGGCACCTATACTTTATAATTTCAGCATGGATTGTGTCCATCAGTACTGTATCCCAAACTCCACATAGGTAAATTGTCCTTCCTAAGAAACTCATCTCAACATGAAAGTCTCAGAAACATGTTTCTTACATCACTTTGTTTGGTTTCCTTCAGCTTTATATAGCTTAAGGGTCGAAGGTAAATATAGCGTTTAGACTGCTTATGTATAGACGATTGCCCAGCAAGTGGACTTCTTATATCATCTGCCTAAACCCAGTCTATGATATGCTTGTTAGGGACGCAATATCTATACTGGTAACCAGAGACAGCCTACATTACTTGTTTTTTCTTGTGTATGAAGGCCTGGAATGTGTTCATATTTAAGCTGATCAGAGGAAATGTTTGTTTCTCATGTTTGATGGTGTTTCTTAACTGAACTGCTATCTTTGGATCAAGGTTATTGTAGTTTATCCAATGGATGACTGCTGTACTAAAAATTGTTGCCAAAACATATTCTGGTATTGTGATCTACGTTATCTGCACAGTGATGGATAAACATACCAGGTATGAAACCAGGAATATGAGTTCCACTCTCAGCAGCACTTTCATTTTTTAGTTCTTTTTATAACTCCGATGTTGCTAATTTGATATGACTGGTTTTGAACTTGTCCGAGTTTGGTAAAGATCAAATAATCAATGAAGGTGCTGGAGTGTTCACAAGGCAGAACATGATATTTTTTCAGAAAAACAAGGACCATAACACTAGTGTTACTGATCCGATCTGGCTCTTGTTCAAACTTAGTCGAGCTGGTATTTATATTAAACATCTGTGCAAGTTTCGTAAATATCAAGTAATAAATGAAGGTGCTAGATTGTTCACAAGGCAGAAAATGACATTTTCAGAAAACAAATGCCACAATTCTGGTGTGACTGATCCGATCTGGGTGCTTTTCAAACTTATGTAAGCGTTCATTAATATGAACAATGTGTACAAGTTTGGTAAAGATCAAATAATAAATGAAGTTGTGTGTTCACAAGGCTAAATAGGGCATTTTTCATCAAATCAACGGCATAACATGGCAAAATTTGGTTATCAGTTAACATTATTATAGTTGTGTGATGGGTCGGATATAATATTTTAAGTTTTATATATATCGGGTTAACTCTTAACGGTTAAACAGGTCTCATTGTGTAAAAGCCTTTACGGGTATGGTACAATTTGGTTAGGAATGAACATAATTATGGGTTGGGCAACTTTCAGTACACATTACATTATAGCATTACCGCAAGTATACGAAGTTCTTGCAGAAGATGTAAACAATGTTAATGAGTCGCGAAGTTCTTGCAGAAGATGTAAACAATGTTAATGAGTCGCTTTCCCTGATAATATACTGAAGCGAAAAAGAAATACAACTCGGGAATTTCCGCTATATATTGTATATACTGCACTTAATTCATTCCACATACCAAAGAAATCCCAAGATGTTTTGTAAAGAAAGGTTGCAGTTAGAAAGGACAAAACGGTGATGTTGTAGACGTTTTCATCACAGTACGCTTTGTAACAAAACATTTATAAATGTTGAAGTTCCTCATTGACAATTGAGCCATTTCAGTTCTCACTACACAGTTAGCTGCCTTGTATGTGACTGTAGGATGATTCTTACACCGTAAAAAGTAGGGGTGTGTTCTTCGGTTGGAGATATTTTTAATAATTGCCCATGGATATTTTCTTTTCCTGTTGCAGGTGAGAAAACAATAGTGTGAGATTGGATGAACAGCGATTAGACGACACTGACAGCAACATGTGACACATTTGTGGGTGCTCATAATGTGTATGAATTTAGGTGCAAACTGTTTAGTGAAAGACGAAAAGAGTACCTTGCCTGGCACCACTCAAATTAAAAAAAAAAGTGGGATATATACCAGATTTTGAGGATTTGTATGAGCAGCAGTTACTGTATTTTACAAAAATAATATTTTTAGACTGTAAATGTTTCATTCAGAATGGAATATTGGACTTTATTTCCAATGGCCTACACAGTAAAATTTCAGTATTATTTAACGTAAAGAGTAAGTTTGCTAACATGCTTGAGCCAAACGCGTACTTTGTCAATCATGAAACTTTGAAGGAATACCATTTGCTGTGTTATGTGTACTTTTAGTAATTGTCTTCGAAAGAAAAGGTCTTACGTAGTCATGTACCATTCGATTAACATCAACATATTGTACATACAATATATAGCGGATATTCCCGAGTTGCGTTTCTTTTTCGCTTCAGTATATAATTTTACTTATCATTGTTTAAGCGCTTCCATGACCGGGATTGTATAGACGCTGCGTTTGAAACGTTTTCGCCTCTCACCGCTGAGGGTTCGAATCCCACTGTGAGTTCGACATGTAAGTGAGCGTGTGTCGATTCTTACGGATGGCGGGAAGTATACTCATTCTTCTTAGGGAAAATTGGGTGATCTGCCTCCTCCACCACTAAAGGAATTACCGTCATATATAGCGTAAAATGTGCTGAAAAGGACGTAAAAACACTATTCAACTAATCAACTTCCTTCAACAAGTTCCAATATGCATTGCTTTATACATGCGGTTTAAATAGTGGACCCACACGCTCTATTAATAAGCGTCCGACCTTAATCATTGAAATGTTTTACATTCACGCAGGAGATTTTAAAGATCGAATACTAATGGCTGACGTTTATCTAACTGCGAACATAGTGCTTTAAATATAATCAAATAGTTAAATATGCTACAACATCCTATACAAATAAAACGTATGCATTCCGATGTAAACTGTATTCCACTGACAATGTACAATGATGACACACATAAACAAATGCATCGTTTGTTACAGAATGAATTTTAAGTTTTTACTTTTTTTGTCGATTCTTTTTTATTAAAAATACGATTTCTAGGCCTTAAAAAATTACCGATCGTTTCGAAAATTTATGTGAAATTTTAGCTTTTAATCAAATTGATTATTACAGTTTGTTCTTATAGCGAGAAAAAAAGACGAAAGCATTAAAGTCAAGAAAAATTCTTTCTCTACAGGCCTGTAACATTTCATCAAAATTTGGAAAAAGTACTTTTTTCTACCCAAAAATACGTTTCATGACCGTTCATAATATTACACACAGAAAAGTGAGACTCTCTTCAACCGTGTGCTTCATACATAAAACTTTCAGAATCATATTTGTATCACTACAACTAAAACATAATTTATACAAGCCATTTCCTTATAAAATAACCATCATTTTCCTGGCCTACTTTTAAAAATAAATTTAGGTCTATGTTGTGTTATTGTGAAAATTATTTCAGTCAACAAACATGCGAAAGAGCAAAATGTCAGCTGTTTATCGATTGACTTCAATTTTTTTATTTTGTATCTCGATTTGTATGAAGATTTTAACAGCGAGAAAAAATACAAGAACATGAGCGATGAGTTAAATCCTTCCTCTGGCAGTATGTGAATTTTCAAGCGAATTTGAAAAAAGTACCTTTTTCTACCCAAAAAAAACGTTTGGTCACTGTTTTACGCAAGCGTTTCGAACGTTGTTTTATGTAGTTTTGTTACACGGCATGGAATACGGCATGCAATACATCGGTCAGCTCTTTGTGTGATAAATTCTGAAATTACCTGATATATTGTAGTGAACAGACAGTCGATAAGAGACAAAATATTTATGCTAACATGATATATTTTAAACTCGATTGTTATTGAAAATATTGCAAAAAAATCAATACCTTGTTTCCCCGAAGACCACATTCCAACACAGAATTGTGACGTCACAATGCCTGTACTAGTATAATCACAGGGTAAAAAGGTGTACGCGGACAATTTTTTAAATCTTCGAAAGAACGTGTTTTTTTTTATTTATTTTGGTCGAAGAGACCTTTAAAAAAAGTACCATGGCTATTATCCTTTCGACCGATCCATCCCCGCCCCACCCCCACCCAGCACATTTTTTTTTAAATGGACATAATTAATCTAGAATGCGAACTATGATTTTAAATGAATTTTAAAGGCCATTTGGATTGTCGACGCAAATATAATATGAACTAGGGCTTTATTGATTTGAACAGCGATCGCAGAGGGAAGTAAGATGGGTGAATAGTCATGCCATCACCAGGGATCCACTCCTTAGGTTCAACGCCTTTTCCACTGTGTAACCGAGGCCTCTTTTTGAAAGTCTGTGAAATAGCATCTTTGAAACAATCTGTGTATTAAACCGTGCCAGCGCCTTTACATCTGAGATACCAAGAACACATGATTGGCAATCGACCACTTACATGTATGTGTACCCTGTTGCATCCGCTCTCCCCCCTCCCCCTCCCCCACTAACACCCCCACCACCGCCACCACACACGCAGTGTAGGTGGGGTTCGGGGTCCCCCCGCCCTCATTCCGTTTAACTTATCCTAGTGGGGTTCGGGGTCATGTTACCCGTATTATGTTTTTTTTTATGTTACAATGCGCGTTCTGACGTATATTTCAGAGTTATAAAACGGTAGATAAAGGTAAGTACACACATGCACCTGAAATACCCCACCAACCCCCACAAACCCCCACACCGCCAATATCTCTTCCATTGTTATTGCATTTTTGGACTTTTTACATTTTCGATTTCCGAGTTTTATACGCCAATGACACCTACCATCTTTTATGAAACTATATTAGTAATTTAGTACCAATCAGTAAGGGATGGGCAGAACCCTGCAGTCTATAGGGTAGATAGGCTCGCGAGGGTAATAACCCTAAACTTAGTATCCTTTTGTAGAATTCTTTTTTTCAATAAAATTCGGACTCGGCCGGGTTAGCGATGACCAAGACACTTTCCCTTATAGTCTCGTCCGTCGGATGGGTTGGTAATCCGGGCGGTCCAGTGTATCGGTTTATCCTCCGAGCACGTTAAAGAACCATAGGAATCTATTCGATAACAAGAGTAGGGCAGGTTCCCAGATTTCTATGTATTCCTTCCCCTCTCTCTGGGGCGGCTCTATACTGTGTTGATGAGCCGTTAAACAACATTCAATTCAATTAAAACGTATATTGTCTCGTGGTCTAGCTTGTGTGTCGTCTCAACATGGGATAAATAAGAGCTATTAACATTATATATTTACTTATATATATTAGGCAAAAAAAAATACCTGTGTTTCCGGTGGCCCGATCGACCCTATTTTTAAGGGGCCGATCATACAACTTTTTATGAAAAAAAAATTGTTCTGAACAATGATTTATCACAATATATCGAGGTAAACTGACATCAAAGAGAAACGTTCAGCTGTATCATCAACTTGAATGGGGTTTATGATATAAATACATGTAGAATCTCACAATATCTTGCTCCAAAAAAAAGAAGAAAAAAAGAAAAAGAAAATGCCTACCTACCGACCCTATTTTTTGAGAGCATGCAATAGGAAACACACCTATTTTCTTGTTTGGCCTTACTATATTTAACTTATAAATCGGCTATTGTGCAGCTTCTTCTATTTTTTAATTTTCTAACGTACTTAAAATTTTAAGATGGTCGCCTAAATGAGAAAAGCATGAAAAACAGCGTCATGTCTTATAACACACAAGTCTGTCATGTGCTTTTGTCAGCAAGGACATTTATCATTCAGAACTGATTTATTTTAAATGGATTGGAGGCGGTCTGGACGACTATAGGCGTCTATTCAAATACGTAATGCGTTTCATTTTCATATTCAATGTACATAATATTATGCTCTAACCACAACTTTACCAAAATAAAATTCATAGTTATTGGACATGTCAATAGCATTGAATACTTGCTAAGGAAGAACTTTATACATATTTTCATAGAGTAAGACGAAAATGTGTGTTTCATGAACATAGGTAATAGAGGATCTTACATGAGATCTGACAGAGCTTAAAGTGATCCCTAAGAGTCTGCCATGTCCACTGGCACAGATATATATATTATAGTGAGGTCAAGTGAAGCCTTAATGTTGGATATACTCAGGTTTAATGAATTCATAAGTCATTCAACTGAAAAAAGTGATCATTTGTTTAATAGGCATGTCAAACATATAATACATACTGATAATGGCTGTGAGTGAAATGTATAAATTATTGGTGCAATATTATCAACAGTTTAGTAATATAATAATAACTATTAGCTTTGCACTATCCTAGTATTAATATTAATGATTGCAAAAAAGTAAATTATGTAGAAAAACTAATGGGACGCTGCTAACTAATATGTTAATAAAACAAGTTACAACCCTATGCTTTTTTTTTAAAGTTGTGTCACAGGTTTTGAACATAGTTCAGCATCAACATGTATTCTCCGTTATCTGTACACGTAACAGTCAGTTCAATAAAACTGTGTACTTCAACGTCTCAAATGGTATGATGAGTGTTTTTTAATTGAGTATTATATAAGCTACTTTTCACATCACTCTCATTGGCATGGATGACAGCGCTAAATGCATGTGGGAGGAAAACAGCATGCACAGATCCTTATGAAAAACTTGAGTGTCAATTAGTGTTGAGAACAAGAACTGTAGATGTAGTTCAAGATAATCCATTCAATTTATTGTTCAATACTTGGATCCATTACAGTTGTATACCGTAACCTTGTGTTGTGAAAATGGCAGCATCTTGTCTGAAAAATAAAGAAAATGCAAACACTGAGTATTACAACTTAAATATCTGCTGTACATGAAATACTAAAACTTGATCACTTTTAATAATATACAAAATATGTATTTTATATAGAACCTATGCAGGCCAAATATAATAAATTAAACCTGTGTTTACATATCATTGTCAATAAAAGTGGGCCAGTATATTTATTTGGTATCAAATATTTACTTGTTATCATTTTTTCACTCCATGAATTATATTTAGAGCACTGCACAAGAACATTAAATAAAGAAAACAAATCTGACTGGCTGCAGGCTTAAACATATTAAAACAGATTATATTATTTTTTTACCTCAGAATAACTGATTATTATTTTATTCCCAATAAAAAGAGGAGTCAGCAGCTTATTAAAGGAGTTGGTCTGGTTTAATACAGCAAACACAGACCTGTATATTTAATTCGGTCTTAGTCAATATAAAAGTTACTGAAAAAGATTACCAAATGTTGTTGTTTTAATACCGAGAACGTATGTATTGTTTAAGATCCTTTTCATGCTTTAATACTGTCTCTCAGTTCCACCTTTGAAGGCAAGGTTTCCAGGTGATTTATCTAATTATTATTATTTTATTATTTTTTTGGCATTGATGTGAAATGCTTCCCCATCATACAAATAAGTTTTGCTTACAAATCTCAATGAAATCCATCTTGTTTTTGTGAGCTCCTCCAACCTCACCTCATCCAACCAAGAGTCGCATTTCATATCAGAATATGCAAGATGCAGGCATCATGTCTGTGAGACTGATGTCTCCCTATGAAAAAAATAATGACACAGTGTATAAACGCAATTGCCAAATTTCATTTGGATCTGAACATTTCACTGAAATTAAATAATAATTAGATAGATCTATGTATTCAATTTCCTATTTCTATGTACTGTTACTTAGAAAATGTGTTCATCAGGGTTTTTTCCACACAATTGGGAAGAGGCCCAGGCCTGTCCATTTTGGGGAAAAAAGACCAGCTTCTTTCTCATTTTGGGAAAGATGTAAGATTTTACCAATTAAGTAAATTGGACAATACTATGCTTTATTTATATTTTCAGCCAACAGTTATTATAATTACTGTTTCTCAGTCAGAACTGACTCCACAGACAAAAACACATTGCAGAATTAATGCTTTTCTCAAATTCTGAGACACTGCTGCTTTCTGATTGGCAAATATTTCTGCCACAATTGGGGAAAAAACTGTTCTCAATTAGGAAAGAGGCCTTTTATAGGTGTCTCTGTTACATAAGGTAAAAAAGTCCTGTTCATGGTACACAGATCACTTTAGCGGAGTCTATCACATAAAATAGAACTGGGATGTAGTGTATATTTTGTTTTTAATTGAAAACCAAGTGTTGCAGTATTTAGCATTTCATTGAACACATTTTAAGTAGGGTTTGTAGAGAAAATATGCGGGAGGGACGTAGAAGAGAGGGGAAGGGGGTTTGGGATAGTGGTGGGGGCAGCAGGGCCTTTTTATCAGTTTTGGGGAAGGGGCCTTTTGCTCTTAATTGGGGGTGGAATACATAAATGGGGAATGAAATTTCCAAGGTAAGTTTAAAAAGTGGGGAAGTCTGCATGCTTTTAAAAGAAATGAGAATGGGGAATGGGCCTTTTACAGGCCCCTTCAAAGAAGGGTAAAAAGTCCATGGGAAGGGTATGCGCCAACTGCCTGTGGGTAAATGTAGAGAAGGGGCTGCAGGGATGTAGTTTAGGAATTGCTGTATCTCATGGCCATGCAGCATATATGGGGTTTGACACTGGCCATTACAGGCATACCATAGGGTGTACCCCTTCACAGGGTTCAGGGCTGAGGGTATCCCAGCGGTTTTGGGGAACAAGGGAACATATTTTTGAGGAACAAAGCAAAACGTTTGGGGATCATCGGGTCGTATAGTCAGGGAACAAAGGAACATGGACCACCCCTGGAAGGGCCTCATGTATATGGCTACAGGTCTTGTTATACAACGAAGAATGATTCTGAGAGAGAAATCATATGAATAATTAAATGAAATCAACAACTGTCACGGCTGATCCAGTTATGTTTACTATTTACACAGTTTGTCAACATTAACACCATCGATGTGCTTGGCAAATTTCAAAAAACACTGCATAAACAAACCAAAAAAAGAGTTGTACATGTACACATTTGAACTCACGTGTTATTTGCTTTCAGAGTTCTAAGACATTCAACTGTTTCCTTCATTACGTTAACCTGTGAAATTTCCAACGTTTTTACAAAAAGAAAATGGCGTCGTTTTGTAATTTCTTTAATGAAATAGTCCGGCAAACACTAAAAAAATAATCCCTGTCGCGGAGTTTCAAAATGATCAAAAAAGCTGAATAATTAGTTCCTGGCGTTCCCACAGTATATTTCAAAAGTTCTATTGCGATTTTTGCCACCGGCCCATAACGCAATGCATTTATTTACAAAAAAACAGATATGTAGCTGGTGCTCCCAACAGATATACTGGTATATAAGATAATCAACTTAAACAACTAGATTTTCTCAAAGTCTCCATACATCACAAACGCAAAACGGGTTGACAGTAGGGCTACCGCCTTGGAACGGTCAGTGGCAAAAAGGCCGCTGGGGGTTTAAACAAGGTTCTAGGGCGCACCAAACCTCACACTTACCCTACTGTCATCTTACCAACAAGGCAGCATTAAATCCAAGGACCACGGTCAACCAAAAGCGCGCATAGAAGCAAACGATTATAAAGATGATTAAAAGTCAAGATATGACATCACAAGCATAAAAGAGTTGGCTGTAACATTAGCTTTACCGCCTTGGTCAGTGGTAGGTAGGCCGCATGTTTTGACATTCCCTCATTTTTGTCTGCTAAAAACACTAAAAGATGAACTCTAAACTAAAAAATACTTTGAAAAACATTGGTCCGGACCCCCAAAAACAAAGGTGCACGTGTCCTCTTCATGAATATATAAGATTTATTACAATCAAAGGTCGCGAAAAGACCGCAAAGGGTTAAAGGACCACAGGGGTGGGCAGAATTGTTTTTATTGATTTTTAATTATTGGTTTTTTTTGTACTTTTTGCAATTTTTCTAAAAATATCTTTTTTTACTGAATATCTGATGAAAACAATGTATCTTTCTAATGAAATAAATTCAACTTTGATTTTTTGAAAATTGAAAAACATGCGGCCTAACTATCAGTGGCAAATAAAGTCGCTGGGGGTTTAAATTTGGTCGTAGGTGCACCAAACCTCACTGTTACCCTATTTTCATCCCAATAAAACGGGACAGTGTAACTAAAGATATCTCCGTCAGATTATATTCTTTAAGAAACAATGCATCATTAATAGGCAATATAATTATAACACATACATGATCAAGTAAATATACATAATTTTCAGACTTAACACCTCGGTTTAGTTATTCAAATTTCTGGTTTGTGTGGATGTTTTCGGACCATATTTGATGATATTGGTATTTTAGTCTTTGTACATACACTTTACGGGAAAGAAATTCGTTTTCGACAGTTGAAGATTGACGCGACACTTATACAAAAAGGCAATTAACCAATCAGATTGCAGCACTGATCATACCATTAAATATAAAAAGCTTTATTACAACTAGTTTAATCCGTAACTTATATTTGAATTCATTGAACACATATACAAATCATTTTGTGTGTTTTATTCTCCTCCTAAACCATTAAGACTAATCTTAAAATAATATATCACGAATTCTGTCCCGAAACAATTCGTATACATGAAAATTATTTGCACGAAAATCGTGTAAGTTATGAACAATTATCTATTTTTGGCAAATGTTCTATGGTTGTTAGGAAATATCGTGTACTAATAAAATAATGAAAACAGTATGTACTGTATTTGTTTTTGAGTAAAATGGAATTTTAACCCTTAAATTTCTGAAAATAACACTTTTAATTTAAATAGATTCTTCATGATTGTGTGCATATAGTACACCATTATGAAGTCGGTAATATTTATTTTTTAAGTTATTTCTTATATTTAAGATATATATAAATGCGCTAAGTATGAAAACTATAGAAGCTAAACACAATTCATGATATTTAACAGTATCGAAATATACTTGATATTTCGGTCAATCATCACCTGTATTCCTAATTGGTACATAATTACGCAAAATAGTTAAACATACAGAAGAATAAAAAGTTATTTGTGTACATAGACCCGCTTTGACAGGTATGCACGAACATGATGAGCATTTAGGAAATGTACATACCTGTCGTACATACGACCCTCTGACAGGTATGCACGAACATGATTGGCATAAACACTTTTAGGAAATGTCCTGAAGTATATAGTTATTACATTTTAAAAATCAGTTTGTTTATAAATTTAGTGGACATATTTCACTTTGTTAACGTATTTAACACTCTATTGACGTCAGGATTCAAAGTCAGAGTTAGTAATTTTCCGAGAGAAAAAAAGTATATTCATCTTTATAGTTTATTTGTATATTTTTCTGTGTTTGTTTGTGGTTGACTGTTGTCCTTGAATGCTACTTTTACTGTTCTGAGTTTTTACTGACACTATATATTTTTTCCCTGAGAACTGCTGATATTCACTCATAGAAATGCAATAAAAACTTTCTAATAGTTGCTGAATTATTTACATATTTAAATATTTGAAGTCAAAGAAGAAAGTATATTTCCCGTTGACCTTACTCATTTTGTCTTCTCTTCCATCCCCTATAGCAAAACAGAAATTATTCCACTATCAATTAATTAATTAATTAATTGTGCATAAGCAATTAGCTTGAAGCATTACTCGATACTAACAGTTATATTAATAATTATATATATTCACCGATTGTAGGTTTGTAAATGAATCAATTAAAAGACAGTACGTCATTGCCTTTAGCTAAATAGTTGCCATTGATTCACAAAAGTTCAATTAATAATCAACTAATAAAATCACAATGTGTCCCACTGTCTATTGGTACATATTTTTCAGAATAAAAACGCCACTAAAAGTGTTGAAAGGCGGCATGAGTTGCGTTGAAATAGTCATTACTTCGAACAAGACGTTAATCCATGTCTGCAGCGTTTACTTATTTTACCGGGTTTAGCAATTTCATCTACCATTTTAAGTGCGTGCACTATGTATTGTTGTAATACATGTTTGTTTTTGTTTGTCTGTCCTTTGTGTGTGCTTCATTTCCTGTTTGACTTGTATAAATCAAAATTTACTCTGCCCGGTTTCGACAAAAAACTGATAAATAACAGAAATGTTACTCCAAGAGTCGAGGCCTCACTGTCCAAAATAGTACAAAAGGCTCTGGCCTCTAAAGCAAAAATACTGAAAACGTCATCATAGATGACAACGTTAATTCATTAGTTGGCAAAATAACAGGCGAGTCTAATTCACACAAAACGTTTGCAAGCGTATCAATGTCAGTCGACGCCATGATATCAGATAAGGTAACATCAAAGATATGGGTTAATGAGTTTATAGCTCTCCGTACCCGTTTGTTTGATAAGTAAGGCAATGACGAAACGTATGCATTTAAAGGGACACATGGCAATCTTGATTGTTTAAAAACTAACGTCGTCACGTTAGTTTTTCTACATGCATTGCATTTGTTCAATCATTAATGATAATTATAAAAATTGTATTAAGCCATGTGTTTTTGCATAATATTCATTTTTGATATTATTGCACCAGTAATATTTTAAAACTTATAGTATAATAAGACGAAATAGTGAACACTTAAAATTTGATTTATTTAAATGTAACCAGGGTAAAAGTAAAACTGATACTGTATATTTAAATCGAGACACCCATTTCAAATACTTCAAGATTGCCGTGTGTTCCTTTAAAATTGACAATGTAAGGCATTCGCCACAACTCGCAAAACAGGCCAAAGTTTACTTTTCATATTGACCAATGGCGTAAGACTTCGAACATTTATGAGGCTATTTTTTGCACCAAAAACGCTCAGCTTGTTGCTGAGATGGCAATACATTTCAGAACAGTAAGAGATAGTTGTTTTTACGATAAATCATTTCGGCAGCAAGTCTTTTTAGATTTAGCAGCGTGGGGAAGCACTGACCTAGAGATGTATATCAAAACGACCCTGCATGAAACACATGCCGCTGTATTATACTCCTGCGCTGCTCAAAGTTCACAAAACGGTCGTCAGAAAATGCCAGCTGGTTTCTGCTTTCCCTATCACAGAGGTGCAATAAAGGAAACCTATGTTCGTTTCAGCATGCATGTTTTAACAGCAAAGGTCAGCATCCAGTGGTTAATTGCAACCGTTCCATGAATAATTCTTTATGTATCGAGTCTTTTTCCAAACCCTCAACCCTAAATGCAGTATAGAAATGACACGTTCAGCGGAAACAAAACAGCCACACCTCTCGCGAATAGAAGCCCGAACCCCTCTCGCAAAGAAACTCCCAAGTTAAAATAATGCCGACCGTCTAGAATTCTGGCTGCAAGGATACCAACATAATCAGTTTCTACTAAACGATTTTAGAAATGGTTTCGATATGGGCTTTAACGGGAATCCCCCATCATGAACCCACACAAATTTGAAATCGGCGTATCAAAATCCCGAAATTATTGACAAATACATCGATCATAAAATAAAATGCGGTAAGATCGTGGGATCAAGCCAGAACAATAACATCTATTTGCTTTTCAATGGAGAAATCAATTGTATTACGACCGCTGAATGCAAATGAGGTCAGATTATCGAAGTGTTTAGCCGCGCTCTCAAATGGTTCGCAAAAGAGAAGTTAAATTTTCCGGAAGTGATCCAAATTTTGGATGATTATTTACCAAATTCAGAGACGCGATCAACGGGTCAGGTTTACCTGAATAAATTGGTCTGCAAAACGTAGATGACAAAAACTTAATATCATGTAATGTCATAACTTTCGTAGGTTACGAACTCGATGCGATGATTATAAAAGTTAGACTCCCTCTGGACAAATTAGTTCGCTGTGAGCGCTTAATTGATCGGCATCTGTCGACAGATAAGATACACTTAAGGCTCTTCAATCAATAATTGGAACAATAAATTGTTGCGCTAATGTATTAGTGTCATGAAGGACATTTCTCCCATCATTAATTAACGCCAGAAAGCCATATTACCGCTTTCGTCTAGCAAAATGTGTCAAGCAAGATCTTTTGATTTGGAAACAAATTTTAGCATTGTACTATGAAAAAACTATGTTCCTATCAGACATGCTGTTATCGCCCAACTTAAACTTGTTTATAGACGCCAGTGGAAAAGTTGGCTAAGGGGTATTTTTGGTTCGCACATTTGTCGGTGTCTGGAACGAACAACGAACAATAGACTAACGCAAATATTACATTGCAGGAATTTTACCCCATTTTTCTGGCTGTTCAGATATGGGGTAAATCAATGAGCAATAAATCGGTATGATTCTTTACAGATAACGAGGCTCTGTCACTTATTTTAAACAAGCATACAAGCAAGGATAAACAAATTATGCACATACTGAACCAAATTGTCGGCATTATCATGAAATATAATATTTTCATTAAAGCACGTCATTTGCCAGGGTCACCCAATCGATTATCTGACTATTTATCTCCTATCTCAACAGGAGATTAGGAGGATCAAGGAAGAGGCTCATTGGTCAGTCTCAAAACTTACACGCCTGCCGACGTATTCATTCTGCGGCATGACATAGAAGATTTATTAAACAATTAGCTAGCTCCAAGGTCGTTATATGCTTACCAAAGGGCGTGGATGCAATTAATACTTTTCTGTGTGACATTTAAGATCGCAATATTCAATGCCGCTGTCTTTTTTTGTTATGAAAATATTTCATGTTTCAATTTGCATAGTTTGACAATAACATAAACATCTACAAAGAGCAGTTACATTTTCTAAATACATGTATAGATTATATAAATCTACAAAACATATTATTATACACTTTTGTTTCCCCCAAAAAAATATTATGTTAGATATGACAGGAGAACAGCTGTTAGAACAGTATTGAAAGGACAGAATAGATGAAAAGAATAGCAGAGAGGAATATAAGTGTACCACAACACTGTACGAGTTGTACAAACGTGGTCAGTTCTGAGCTGCAAAATGTTCCAATTTATCGTTGTGGTGTCTTAGATTTTGATGTCGCTATTATTATGCCACGTTGTCCGTTCGTCAGTTTGACGTCCGTCAGACCGTACAATCGCGACCGGTCAATAACTCCTAGATGGATTTTCAAATAACTTGGCACAAGTGCTCACCACAACAAAACGACGTATCGAGCACAAAATCCAGATCCATGGCTCCAAGGTCAATGTCACACTTAGAGGTCAAAGGTCAAAAAGAAATGCTTTTGTGTCCGGTCAATAACTCCGACATTCATGTTAAAATAGAACAGGAAAAACAGCATTCAAGGACAACAGTCAACCACAAAAAAAATAAAGAAACAAAGAACTAATTTAAAGATGAATAAAAGGGAAGATAACGTAAGATGACATAAAAAAAAAACACACAAGGGTTGACAATAGGGCTACCGCCTTGGAACGGTCAGTGGCAAAAATGCCGTTGGAGGTTTAAAGCAAGTTCTATGGTGCACCAAACCTCATAATTACCCTACCGTCAATCCAATAAAGCGGGACAGTGTAAATAAAGAACTATTCTCTAACCAAAAAGGCAGCATTAATAGGCAATAAAAGTAAAACACAAAGATGCTTGTGTATATATAAATACAAAATAACAATGCTCAATGACTTGGCAGAAGCCAGAGCAACAAGATAGTAAACCATTGAGGGCACGTCAAGACAAGACTGCAGACAAACAAACGTTACCGTCCTTTTGGGCTTTATGTAGACGTCACCACAGGGTCCACAGCCTGTCCGGTCATCGCACAATTAAAGAGGAAAGCATAATGGCGAACTGTAAATGGGTCTACCACCAAGCATGCAGTGCGTTGCAAAATGATAGGGCCATAACCTTTTTTGACAAACCTCTTAACATGTTTAACAAAGATAGTATGAAAGTGATCATGGCCAAGGATCTTACGAAGTTTGAAAATCACGTCACCATAGAAGTCAGGTTGTGATATTCCTTGTCGCAGAATAGTCCTTAAATTACTTTTATATTTGGAAAGAAGATCAGGGTTACGATAATACAATTTTGCAAAGGGTCTATGAAGTTTTTGGAACTGCTGGAGTAGCTTTTTAGTTATACAAAGATTACGAAAATTAAAGTCCTCAACTCGAGTACAAGTCCTAGAAAAAAGAATAAGTTGAGATACATAGATCCCATAAGAAGTTGCTCGGGGAACATCCCCATCTAAATGGGTATAATTAATAATATCGAAATTAAAAAAACAAATCTGCGACAGGTGGTGCACAGTTGGTACCCATAGGGATACCAACAATTTGTCTATAAACGGTGGTTTCATACTACCTTCTAGAAACCCTCTATTTGTATACCAATCACTTAAAACTTTACAATTATTGTACATGAACTCATTCTCAAAATCAATCTTCAATTATCATAATGGGGTGACAATTTAATCCACAAAGTATAGAGGTTCCTGAAGGTTTACATTATCAAGACATAATAATGTAGGTAAGTTAGCCTAGGTAATTGCAATGTATGCATGATCAAACACTGTACTATTGATTGAATACACACATATGTTTATCTACCTGGCACCTTGTTTTCAAGCATGGTCTAAGCATGCTAAGTAAGACATGTACATTGGTAATATTGCTGAGAGTCACCTCTGTGTTTGGTCAAAGTTGAGCCAAAATGAAATCAATTTCAACTGCCCTTGATAAGACTGAGAGAATTATATGGATGTTATTTGTTTTTAGTTTAAGGTTGTGGATATTTCTAGGCGGATGCACAAAATATGGTATATATATAAATCAAATTGTACATACGTGATAACATATTTAATTTTAGTGAAAACACTTTTTTTATTCTTCATTTGCTCTTATATATGCTTTGTAAAATGGAAATCAAGTTGTTGCATTATTATTATTAATTTCATAAAATCAGCCAAAATGAATTTTGAGTTTCACATGAAGAACCCCGACCAATTCAAAATGTCGAATATCTTTAAGGTTCGGGATATGCCTTTTTGAGTAATTTGTTCCTAATGAATTCTACAAATATATAAACATATTATATATCAAAAAGATTGGATGAAAAAGATGTACACAATGGCGTATTTTTGGAAAAGAATTTGTGAATGAGAACTTAGTTATTAATATTTAAAAGTGCATTTAGTACATTACACATAATACTTCGAAAACATTTTTAAGGTTAAATTAAGTACATTTATAGCATAGCAATGCCCTACATTACATAGTGCAAAACAAACATACACCTAAAACACTTAATCAATTAAGCAATTTACAGAAGGAAAAACAGGAATTATCATAAAAGAACTTCCTTTTTTGAGTAAAAGTATGGAGGTCATAAGGGACAATGAATAAAATTCTAAAAAAGTATTCTGACTGTCATATTTCTTTTTAATGATAATCAATCCTTACATAAATATAATAAAGGTGCTAAGAATCTCTGAAAAATAGCATAACACTTGATTTTAGTTGCACAGTAAAGTGTAATATGTTTTTAAACTGAAAATAAAATGAGATAATTGACTGAAGATCAAAATTTGACAGGAACAACGAGTGACCACACCGCAACGTTCAGTTGTAGAGTTTCAATGCAGAGCAAACATACGAAATAACATGTAACACTGTGACAACACGATGGCGATTCCAAACAGGCAACAGTCTAGATCAGTTCTGTATTTGCAAAATACCTTATAAATCTATGAACTTCACCGAAGAGTCTTTATAATATTCAAGTAAGTGGTCTATCTCATAGGGGTTTTCCTCATTATCATATAATACTTCATACACAGCTGTGTTATTTCCGTCTCTTCCAGATATTAGGGACAGAACTGTTCCTTGTACCATTCGTTGTTTTTGTCGTCATCACCGATTTTCCACTGGTGCTCTATTCTTCGCCCAATAAATTTCACCCTCCCTGTTGAAGCTCGTCTGTTAATAGCAAAGATAAAAGTGGGCATTGTATTTCAATTTAAAATATAGTTCCTAAAGGAAGGGGCATTTAAAGGCATATATAGTGTGTACACAAATGTAGTATATAGAACTATCACTGAATGAGATTAATATCCCGCTTCATTATTTTCCTTTCTTTTTGACCTTGACCTTGGATGCACGGCACTGAATGTTGTGCATAACACATCGTCTTGATATGAAATATTACCCCAAGATACCAAATAAATCAAAAGATAACTCACCGGTACAAATTTGACATTTCACTTTCGTTATGACCTTGAACTTCAACATACAGCCTTAAAAGTTGCACGCGACGCATTGTCGTGATATAAGTCGCACATAATATTATTGGAAGACACCAAGCCGTTCCAAAGATACAGCCCGGACATGAATTAGGTGGGATGGATGGACAGACAACGCGATTCATATACATAGCCCGCAGTTCATAAATAAAGCGGGTTGTATAATACTACAAATGTTTGGGCATGATCCTACAACAGTATGTATGCAAAACAAAACTAAAATAGTCACTGAAAATGAAGAAAAAGCGCCCACTTTCTTGTTTTGGTAGAAGTTCAAAATAAAACTAACGTCCATAATTGTGAATATTTATATTTAAGAAAGTAATTTGTTATTATTAAAGGTCGACAAATGACTGCAATTAAAGTCCCAAACATAAGTGTTAAATATAAACAATCCGAACGATAAAAAGATTTAACGACATACAGACATACGGCATACAAAATACATCAACCAAATGAATAACTACTGTGTGATCATTCCATTTATGTCAGATAATTTTATTCATCTTGACTGAGGGGATAATGGGAGCCGGCTCTTGGCCCTGACCGAGTGTTTCTTCTTCCTCTTGTCTTGTTGAAGTGAAGGAGATGAATTTATAATAGTTTTCGTGCAAAGCTTGTTTTCAAAACCTGTCCATGTATTTTTTGACTAACATTGTATAACACATTTCTTGAATAAATATTGTTTAACTAAACTAAAGAGTGTGTTTATATTCATTATAAAATGTTGGTATAAATGTAAAGAAGTACTGTATAAACGTCCGAGAGAAGAATTTGGGTGGTTAAGATTAATAAAAATGATAAAGCAGTATTTTTGAAATTTCACGCTTTAACACAATTGCCGAGTAACAATTATTGAAGCAATAAATACAATTGCAACAAACATTACACATATTTCACTTGAAACAAAATATTCCCAAAGTAGCCAACCCTCTCAATGTTAATCTAAATGTTGGTTAACCTACCCATTTACCAGGTTCTCTAATTCCTGGCGCCTTTCTCTCTCTAGGACATGCTAACTCATGGCAGTAATGCATATTTGTAAAATGAAGCCATATATCCCAAAGTGTGTCATCTTTCAAAATTATTTCAATGTGAATTTAATAAGGGTTCCCATATCTAAGTATAAAGTCAATCAATGGTAATTGGCATATTTGAATCAAGGCTTGGCACTAGATGTAGTAGTTGTGATTGTTTATAAATTCAACTTTTCATTTATAATTGTCAAACAGAATGTTTGTTGAATTCTAGCAGCTTGATTTAAATTCACATTTTTGTTGTTCAAAACATTTTTGATTTCAACCAGTGCACATTTTTGTCCGTTCACAAAAACTATGCCATCTTGGCTTCCAGCAAGGAACTTCTTCTCCGGATGATGATTAGGCCACTACTTTTAACGTGAATGTTAATTCGCTCTATTCTGCTTTCTTTAAAATGTACTCTTGTACAGTGACCCTTTCTTGCTGTAATCCATTGATAGTATGTTTGTTACCTTTGAACTTACTGTACAGTAAAAGTTCAACTAATTTTTCATCGTAATGTTAGGGATTCTTTTTATTACAATTACAAAATTTGAGGCTGTTATTTGCTTTCGACGCTCATCGTGCCAAACTTGGGATTGAGATTATGATATCGTAATAGCTTGAATTTGTTGATAAGGAATATTGATCTATTTTTGTAGGAATTCTGCCTGTTTGTTACTTAGTTCTGTAGTATATAGTTACATCGGGCTCGTGATCTACAGCTTGCGGACCATATGACTCCTTGGCTTTTAGGTGGAGCTGTCCTTCAATGTTGCCATCTTTCGCTTCCAACGTCGTGCGGTAGATTGTGGCTTTTTTTACTGCATTGCAGTCCTGTAGATGTTTGTCTCTTGCTTCATAGAGCTTGATGAAGTTGTAACCTTGTGGTGATCCTGTACACGTTTGACAAACAGTCGGCGACCACTGAGGACCAACGTTCATGCGGATCAGTCCACCATAACATCGACATTTACCACCATCAAATTTGGTTCGAATATGCTTCCAGATCTCGGCCAAATTTGTGGTGGGATTTTCAATGAGGCGGTTACTTTTGGATGCAACCCGCTTTAAAAGAATAGACACATCCTGGAGCATGGAAGAATCAATAACGCTGTATAGCAGATCGATGATGTACTTAGAAGCTTCGGATGACCCTTCAGACCAGAAGGCTGATGTATGCAAACATAAATCTTCTGGTTGGTCGTCAGAAGTTGGCGCATCGTACAGAACTCACAATGAGTACTCGTGTTGTTTTTGGTAACTTGTTTTTTCCTTTATAGTTACTATTGCTTTCAACGAACTTTTCTAAACTTGATCTTAAACATTTTCAAACATGGTTAGCTCACTCTATCTTTTCTACATCACAACCCTACAATTTCACTTCTTCTTTTATTCTTGCAAAGACAGACGAATAACTATATCCGACCAACCAGCTGCATGTATCTAACTCCATGCATTGATTCTACCTTCTAGAAACCCTCTACTATCGCATCGCTATCCATGGCTTGCGGGCTCTCTGTCCAATTTTTAAAACAAACATGTTCTCTGGGCTTTTCATGTAAAGTCTCAGATCTGGAGCAGATGTAGCATTACTTATTACGTACACCCATTTATAGTATCTTGCCAGTTTCTTTACCGATTATGATTCCTACCCCACCTATCGCATTGTAAGAATGTTTATGGCTTCGTCAGCTATTACAGCGATTGCCAGAACTCACTTATGAAAGCTACCCTTATCAATATCAATTCTTATTTCCTCAGCTCCT
Organism: Cyrtodaria siliqua; assembly: GCA_037043455.1. NCBI lineage: Eukaryota > Metazoa > Mollusca > Bivalvia > Adapedonta > Hiatellidae > Cyrtodaria > Cyrtodaria siliqua. The sequence goes on along the minus strand of JAWPHD010007836.1, from coordinate 93,197 downwards.
ATCGGTTACCAACACATGGCACTTACCTATTGAAATAATAGTGTTCATATCGTAGGACTTAAAAATAAGTCTATAGACGCCCTACTGGCTAACATGGCTCGTATAACAGGTGGCGCAGTGGAAATGATTATCAAAAAAATGTTGATATATTTCAATGAAAAATTAAGGAGCTACAGAGTTGAAATAGCTAAACATATTTAACTAAATCAAGGGATATAACTCTGCTGTTTCTAGTCCAAAACGGCTATTTCTTTACTTTGTCCAAACTTTATTTTAAGTCAGAACATTGCGTAAAATACTTAATACAAAATAAATCGGTTGTAGGGATGCTGCACTTGTGGTGGTGGGGGGGAGGTCAGATATTGATGGTTGGGGATGCTGCACTTGTGGTGGGGGGAGGTCAGATATTGATGGTTGGGGAATGCTGCACTTGTGGTGGGGGGAGGTCAGACATTGATGGTTGGTGATGCTGCACTTGTGGTGGGGGGAGGTCAGATATTGATGGTTGGGGATGCTGCACTTGTGGTGGGGGGGAGGTCAGATATTGATGGTTGGGGATGCTGCACTTGTGGTGGGGGGAGGTCAGATATTGATGGTTGGGGATGCTGCACTTGTGGTGGTGGGAGGTCAGATATTGATGGTTGGGGTTCAAAGTTATTAAACCTTTATTTGATAAACATTGCGAACATGCCTTTGGTAAAGATAGATGAGAAATCAAGTAGCTACTGATTAACAAAGCAAATAATAAACATTTTGCAAGAAGTCAACGCCAGTAATTCGCATGTGTATTACCCGATATTAAGTATCTGGCAAACTTTGTTTATCATGGGATACCAAATAAACATGCTAGTGTGATGACATTAAAAATGTAATGGACAATTGACAACAGATCAGTGCAAATGTCTTACTCGCCTGGTCTTTGACCAGAGTAGGTAAAAATTCACTGACATGAGGTAATAAAGACGAACATTTCAAGACTAGAAGGGTGTTTCACGGAACACATATCGCCCATATGCTTATTGCAGCAAGGACAATCTAACTATCATATTTGAAGTCACGGATGCTTGCATGATAATCACCATAACTGCCGAAAAGAAAGTCCAACTTATTGGACATGTGTAGCTACATCTGGTGGGGTAACATAAAAAAGTGTTTGACGTTTCATAAACACATGTGAAAAAGTTTTTCAAGTTATGGCAAATGTTTGGTTGCAGGATAAAGTGTGAAGAACTGACTGATGATGACAAAGCGCTGTAACTGACGTAATACAGGTTCCATTTTTAGAGATTTGATATGCATCTTGGTATCATAGTGAAGCTTCCTCTATAATTTCTAAACAATCCATTTAAAACTGTAGTAATAGTAGTTACAAACACTATAAGTTTGAGACACCACGGATGCACGTTAAAGCTATATTCCCCCTCCCATTCGGTGGCAGGTCATAATAAGGCCTAATAAAACAATTATGTGTGTTTAGGTAATCCGACCCTACCGATATTTTGTGGTGAAACCTAGCAAGTTTTTCCAATTTACCATAAAAAAATATATATCAACGCTAAAAAAATAATTAAAAATAAACTAAAATCCCTACCTACCATTTCTATTTTTTTCTGGCATGTTACCGTAAACACACGTTTTTTTGTTGCCTAACACATGACAATCTTTATTTCTTCAAACATCATGCCGTCTCGTTAATGTGTATATTTATAAACCATTACCGGTATTAGTTATATTGTGAAACCATTTTGTTCAATCGCATATCTACCCATCCATTTAGCGTTATTTGGTATTTCAGGTTTTGCATTCAGAAATAAAAGAAAACATTTGTGACCGTGACTTTATATAACGGGTATCAATTCAATATATTCATTGTTGGTTAAGTTAACATTACGGCATGGATGGATAAATATGATACACAGTGGAAAAGGATACTGTGCATATTTATTAAGTTCATAACTTTACTGCTATGCATGCTTCTATTTTAATAGGGTACGAGGACTATTTTTTATTAGGGTTTAATCAAATTTGATGCTTATCTATTGCTGTGATATATGAATAAGAAAAATATGAATATAATATTTCAGATCAACCTGCAGCTAATTCACTTCATGAGTAGTTCTCCCACCAACTTCCAATCTCTTGTTCAATGCTAGAGAAAGCATGTTTTGACAATCCTGGTGAGTCCATTGTTGTCATCTCATAGAACAGCACCGCTACCTGTCACGATGAAACCACATACAGCTCTTACGTTAATATCATACCGGCTGCTGTGCTCTCCTTGCAACTTTGCACTGGTTTCAAATTTAAAAAATGACAACCAAGACATCTGACAAGCAGAGTAGAAGCTAGACCCTGTGTTCTAACTTCAGAGACAATCGTCATGGGTGATTTGTCCATCAACACCAAATCTCTTGCGGGAATATATTGAACCATGTGTTTGATCATTAAATTATAATGGTCTTGAAGTCTGTCAATATCTATCATTCTATAGCCATTCAGATTCACTGTGATTACTTTTCTTATAAAACATTTCAAACTTTGACCAGTGGGTTGACACCTATAAAAAAGAGTATGATAATGGACCTTTGGAAACGGCCGAGCACGACACATACGAAATATTGCAGTCTTGGTTTGATTGAGACTGTTCATGAGCGGTAGTGAAATATGCTAGCTACCGCTCACGCCCTCTAGCCCCGGGTTGAGCAGAACTCAATATTCATAAAATCAAGGTTGGAATCCAACATACTGTCTTGTAAATTCCTATGCAATCTTTTGTAAGGTTTTCTTACTTTGCACTTTTTTACTTTCAATTTAGTTTCAGACATGGAGCAAAAATAAGTGACAGGAATTCTTTTCGCATCCCTTCTATTTTTTGCAAGAATGCCACTAAAAACACCAAAACGCCTCTTTGACAGAGGTTTCCACTTAGCCATTATGTTTAAAACAATATATGAACCTCAACACCTGAATAATTTACCAAAACCTAATAAATGTTTGATATAAATTGGGAGTATTCTTCGTTCTGAGAGACACACTATAAGACTGTACGTTTTGATAAAACATAGCCACCTTACTACCACATACGTTTGTTAACAAATATAATGCCCAAACAAAATGCGGATTGATTTTTAATGATGTCGTTTTGCTTCTCGAACCAAAACAATGAGAAAAAATATATTTTCAAACGCTGAATTTGTTAGAATAACAGAAGATATCACCAGTTCAGCGCACGCAAGTAAAAGGTATGATGATTCATATTTAAAATTAAATGTGTACACATTAACTGCATAGTCATGCAAATAACCATGCCTGTATGGGCGCAATGTAATATTTTTTGTAAAATTGCAATTGGCGGCATCCAGGCACAGTCAATGCGAACATTTCAAAGCAATGTCCTTTAAAAGTAAAGACAGCTGACAACAGAAAACACGGGCATTTTGAACACTGACATATTGTCTTTACATCTGGTAATCATTTTATTAAAATCAGCCTTTTATAAAACAGTTGTGTGTTATGTACGAAACTGTGTACTTGTGCACACTTTGTGTCAGAAAAAACAAATTTATTATTCAATTCAATTTATTTTTTTTGGTACCAATATAATAAGAAAGTTCTGTGTTGAGAAGTGTCAAGTCGAATTTGATAAATATTTCCTTATTTTAAGACAGTTTGGGATGTGAAATAATGGGATGTCCGAACCAATTCTGCGGCATATTCCGATCCTTAAACAATGACTGGAACTATGATACCGTTTGTGTAAATTTACTGGCGAATGCGAAACTGGGAATCAGTCAAAATTAACCATATCTACTTCCGACACGGAAGTAAAAGAAAATGAGAAAGTTCAATCGTTTATTGAATAATAAATGAATGTTATAAAACAATAAAGACTTATATCCATCACATTAACTGAAAATATTTGAGATATAATTTCAGGTGTGGAGGAGTTGTGGCACAGGAAATTGCATCTTTTGATTATTATTACCTTGGAACTTATAATAATTATTTATGAAGGACTTTTAAGGGGACATTTTAGTGATATTTTGTCTGCGGTCAAGTAGACGTTTACAAATGTATCAAATACATTCATTTTGTACACTGTCGTATGCAGAAATGAATTGCCTATCTGACAATGCACTCTTTCTACGATTTCTTGTCAACTCGCCGAGATATCAAAGTCAAAATTCACCAAAGTGAAATTTACATGTAAATGTACTCGCCATTTGTCTGGATATCTGGTTAACATTCCAGAATTATGTATGTGTTATTTTCGGCAATCGGATGCAATCATGATATTGCAGCTGACGTCATAATTCGTCATTATGTTCTGCATTATGGTGTAAGTAGTATCTTGAGTACATCAGATTGCCGAAAATAGCAGAAACATACTTTTGAAATGAGAGTCACGCAATTTGGTGACATTCAATATACCTTTGAGTAATGCTGCGACGACGTGTACAAGATGTTGCGATTGGATTATTTTTTGTCTTGGTCTTAGAAACGGGACACATTTTCTATATATTCCGCAGGAAATCGATCAAAAAAATCATTATTTAAAGCACCTTGGAATGAAACGTGAAGACAAAATACATTGTGTAATAAATATTCGGGAGCTGATACAGTTTCGAAATGTTTGTGTCTGACACACGGCCTTTTCCAGGTATTTTGGGAAAGGACCCTGTCCGGAACTGGGAAAATTTGCGGAATGTTTTGATGAAATTGGAAAAACTACACAACTAAAAACTATTCAACCAAATATAAATTTAATACAAAAAAGACACAAGAACACTATTCTCAAAGAGAAATCATTCTTTGTAATCTTCAATGCAAAAAGAAAAAGAGCAAAACATTTATTAATTTAGCTGCAAATATTGGCCTTTTTTAAATTTCTATAGAGTATTTTGAGATAGCTCTGTATTTTAAGCAGAAGGCGTTTTACATATGTCTAATGCACGTTTAGAAGCCATTGTAACAATGAATAGAATGATTTCACACTTCCTATTTGATACGGAATTTACAAAATCACTCAATTTATACGGACTTAAAAAATAAATTAAAGTATTTATTTATTTATTAATGTACCGCACTACTGTATATAGTCCAGGAAACAATGAGAATGACCAAATTGATTCAACACCCTTTTCCCAAACTCTTTTCGCGTACTTTTTACAATTATGCCACATTGTTGTTGGTCGCGAAAACTGATTTCATGGGCAAAACCATGATAAAGTTCCAGCACAACCAAAACTAATTACAATTTGTTTAATGCGCGTAGCCCGAACAAATAAAAATGGACGATTTCTGAAATACATTGGCCCTATATTCGCCGATTTCTTACATCTGATTATTTTTGAGATTTAAAACCCTGTAGAACAGTCAAAAAGGTCCCGTGACATTAAAAATAGGTAACTTATAGAGATAGTGTTAACAAGCAACACGCTTGTGACCGACTACATAATCTTTAAAATGGCCGACACAGTTAGTAAATATCCATGTTTTAAAACAAGCGAGTGTATTATTTACTTTTGTAAGACAATTAAAACAAAACAACATATGAGTTTGATAATTACAGTGCTGCAGACAAACTTCCATGTCAAAGGGTATTTTACCTCCTAAATATATCTGCAGTGCTGATACAGATTATTTTAAAGAGGAAATGTTATAATGTTTTTGCTTTTTACTTCAAAATATGCCTCTATCAAACTAGAATTGTTAATTTTCAGTGCTGATTTTCACTTCCAAATAAAAAAAAATTATGCTGATTTTTTTTTAAAATTCAAATGCTGAAATACGTCCGTCACACTTTACCCTGCAACATAACCTTGGCCATACTAACTTGAAATGTATTTGGCCTGTGTTCATTAAACTTCACACACATCTTCATCGTACCTCAAGATATGTGTTGAACATGACCTATAACTGACTTTCATTTTGGCAGAATTATGCCCCGTTTTATAGTTACCTAAAATGTACAGGCTGAAATAAGCACAAGACAAGCGGCCCAAGTCTTCTGTGGAACAGCCGTCTAGTATTGTATCAATTGATTTCGTAAGTTATCTTTTACAGTCCGACTCAAGGGCAATTACGAGTGTTGCGAAAAGTTTGAAAATGCATTATCCCTTTGACGTCTGACAAAATGTAAAGAAGAAAAAGATGATCAATGACCATTATTGAATTAAAGCTGCAGTTGGTTTCTTTCCAATCTTAACAGAGATGATATAGGCTTTGTCTCAAGCAAAATTGTATAATGTTACCATCACGTTTGCATTACATCACCCGATGCACACAGTCGTTAATTAAAACAAATGATTTAAAATGTATGCTCTTTTAAGAAGGTGTACATACTTGCTAACTCTTGCGTTCACATGCTCTAGTAAATTGTGAAGCAGATCCGTATTTGACTTTCAGACGATTCATGCAGTACATCACCAGTTTTTGTTTGTTTTCGTTGTCCGTTTTCAACGATATAAAATAATTAAAATCCATAATCCAAGCCTCCCTTCTCTTTGCCAGATGCATTTTACAAGGCGGCACTCACAACCGGTTTCTTTACATTTGTTTTCATTATTTCATTTATATATTTATATAAAAATACTGACTATTAAAGTAACTGATTATAAATAATTAATTTTATCACTATGTGTGGTTGCTAGGGTAGAATACAACCACCGCAAAGTGTGCTTAAGCCATAGGGGACCCCGCCAATCCTCCATGTCACGTTAATTTTGGCATTTTTTTGTCATGTGAGTTCAAGGTCTTCGTCATGACACCGCTTATGGAAACGTTGCTTCATTGTTAATGAAATGTGTACTTATTCTATAGAATTCGCATCAACTCTACAGTTCTCAGGTTATACTGTTCTAGGCCCATTTCCCATACATTTTTTATTTCGATGCATACAATTATAGAGAATGAACCTTGCATGTTCATTCCTGTTCGGCGCTATATAACCTTGTATGTGTTGGTGCGCCATAAAACTCAGTTCAAATTCTAAAAAAGCTAATTAGAATAATATTAATATAAAATCCAGCATTTCATTTCGAATGGAAATGATCCATTACCGTAAAGCCAATAATAGGAAACGTGATATAAATTGCATTTTGGCGCAAGAAAATATCAAGGAAATACCTATTGTATTTTATATGAGTTTCCAACATCCACAAATAGAAAGTTTAACATTTCTCCCAAAACTTACTGAAGAGCTATGGACAAAAAACGAAAGATAGAAAAATCGGACAGGGAAAGTAGCATTCAATGAAGACAGTCTACCACACAACCCAAAACAAACACGCAAACAGACAAACGAGAAGGCAAAATTAATAAAAAATGCAAACGACATCACAAAAACAAAAAAGGTTGACAATAGGGCTTCCGCCTTGGAACGGTCAGTGGCCAAAAAGACCACTGGGGGTTTAAACCAGGTTCTAGGGGTCATCAAACCTCACACTTATTGCCATCCCAATTAAACGGGACAGTGTAAATAAAGAAATACCCGCCATGAAATATTCTCTAACCAGCAAGGCAGCGTTAAAAGGCAACATAAGTAAAACACCTAGATGCTCGTGTATATATAAATACAAAATAAACACAAAAGCATAGAAAGAAGGATAAAAATATCGGACAGGGAAAGCAGCATTCAAGGACGACAGTCAACCACAAAACACAAAAACAAACACGCAAACAGACAAACGAAAAGGCAAAAGTAATAAAAAATGCAAACGACACACATTTTAAAATAATTCGATATTCACTAAAATTGAAAAGTTATAAACTGTAAAAAGTATTTATAATCTGGCCTCTACAACCATACTTAAAAGGCAGGAACCTCAGGCTAACATCACAAACACAAAAGGGTTGATAATAGGGCTACCGCCTGGGAACGGTCAGTGGCAAAGTAGGCCACTTGGGGTTTAAACCGGTTCTTGAGTGCACCAAAATGATATATAGGGTCCTATAGAAACCACAGCGTCCGAACGCAATGACATCATAGGTCCGCACTGTACTGCAAACAAGGACTTGAAACTACAATGAAAGAGACAAAAAACAACAGAAAGGGTGGTAAACCTCACGCTTACCCTACTGTCAACCCATTAAAACAGGGCATTGTAAATAAAAAAATCCCCGCCATGATTTAATCTCTAACCAACAAGGCAGCATCAATAGGCAATATAAGTAAAACACAAATATGCTCGTGTAAATATAATACGAAAAAACAATAGCCTAGAAAGCCACAATGAAGGTACTCAATGACTTGGCAGAAGCCAGAGCAACAAGAGAATAAACCATTAAGGGCACGACAGGAAAGATTATAGACAAATATCAAACGCCACCGTCCCAATGGGCTTTAGGTAGGCGTCATCATAGGGTCCACAGCCTGTCCGGTCATCGTACAATTAAAGAGGAAAGCCTAGTGGCGAACTGTAAAAGGGTCCACCACCAAGCATGCAGTACGTTACAAGTCACAATGAAGGTACTCGATGACTTGGCAGAAGCCAGTGCAACAAGAGAATAAACCATTGAAGGCACGACAAGACAAGACCGCGGACAAACCTCAAACGCCACCGTCCTAATGGGCTTTAGGTAGGCGTCATCGTAGGGTCCACAGCCTGTCCGGTCATCGTACAATTAAAGAGGAAAGCGTAGTGTCGAACTGTAAAAGGGTCCACCACCAAACATGCAGTACGTTGCAAAATGATAGGGTCATAACCACTTTTGATAAACCTTTTAACAATTTTAACAAAGATAGTATGAAAGTGATCATGACCAAGAATCTTACGAAGTTTGTAAATCACATCCCCATTGAAGTCAGGTTGTGATAGTGCTTGTCGCAGAATAGTCCTTAAATTGCTTTTCTATTTGGAAAGAAGATCTGGGTTACGATAATAACATTTTGCAAAGGTTTTACGAAGTTTATGGTAACGGTAACCATGATGGAGTAGCTTTTTAGTTATACAAAGATTACAATATTAAAGTCCTCAACTCGAATACAAGCTCTTGAAAAACGAATAAGTTGAGACACATAGACCCCATAAAAAAATATAAAAAGGTTGGACAGGGAAAGTAGCATTCAAGGAGGACAGTCAACCACAAAACACAGAAACAAACACGCAGACAACCCGAGCTACTCCATCAGAAATTGCTCGGGAAACATCCCCATCTAAGTGGGGATAATTAACAATGTCAAAATTATAATCATCTCTCTTGTCATAGTTTTTGCTAATAATTTCACCATTTTCAATAGAGATAGAAAAAAATCAAAAAAGAAACGTTATTATCAGAAATATTAGCCTTGTTAAGCCTTGTTATTATTATCCATAATTGGAAAGAAAGGGTTGTCAATGTTCAATATGTCATCCAGATACCGAGAGGCGTCATTAAAGGCTTCAATAACATCTGCCTCGGTATCTGGTGGAAGACTCAACATGAAATCTCTTTCATAGCAATATGAAAACAAATCTGCGACAAGTGGTGCACAGTTCGTACCCTTAGGGATACCAACAATTTGTCCATAAACGGTGGTTCCATACATGACGAAAATATTATCTAATAGGAAAAATGACATAAATGGAGAAATAAATGCACTCATTACCTGTGTAATTTCGACATGGCCAAATTTTGAGTTTCTATGCAAAATGTCTTGGCTTAAGTATGCCATTTATTTTTCAGGTAGCTAATTTCCACTCCAAACAGTTTGTCATCAAACTCCGCATAAGTATGCAATTTTACTCACTAGAAATGAAATAATAAAGTCTGGGTTTGACGTGAGCAGCACTGTACCAACCCAGTAAACTCAATCATGAAAAATTGTAATAAAGCAATCCGATGAAGGCTTCACTGACGAATGTTAGATTATAATGTTAAATCGGAACAACAGTTGCTCTTTGTGGCAAACTGGCTTGTCAAAATGGTTCTGCCTTTAGTTAGTGATGTACCAATTAATCGGTTGTAACCGATGCAAATATATATTCTATCATCGGTAGAATGTAAAAATGCACTTAATTTATGTTCGAAATAGGTCTCTTGGAAAGGAACTTCAGGACTGTTATGCGGGTCTTTTGGTAAAATATTAAGGTCACTGTTACTATAAATAGGATTTTGGTTGCCATTCAATAACAGTAGTTTCACTTGACGGATTTATCATAAACTTCAAACTACAGTATAGATTTTCATGAAACTTTACAAGAACGTTGCCCATGATGTTTAGTTGATCCTAGCAAAAATACACTTGAAATACAACATGGCTGCTAAAGCTAAAAATAGATTATTATAAAACAAGTTTGTAGCGACTAATTCTTGAAAACATAAGCAATATTGATATGTGACTTTTTCTAAAATGATCAGCATGACATTTTCCTTGTCGAAAATTGCTTTGATTTGATGTTAAACATTGCTAGTGGCCATCTTTGTTTACATAGAGTTATATAGTAAAGACTTGTAGCAACTACTCTGAAAATACATGACTGAATTTCATGGAACTTTACAGGAATGTTGCTCTCCGTGTCTAGTTGATTCCAGCGTAATTTCAGGTCGGCCGGACTTTCACGATGACCACCACGGCTAAAAATATTTTTTTAAATACAAGTTTGTAGCGACTACTTCTTGAAAACTGTAAGTGATATTGATATGTTTTTTTTCCTAAAATGATCAGCATACCCGATGTTGATCCTTGTCGAAAGTTATTTTGATTCGACATTAAAAATGGCCGCCAGTGGCCATCTGTGTTTACATAGAGATATATAATAAAAACTTTAAAGCGACTACTCCTCTGAAACAACTTGACGGATTTTCATGAAACTTCACAGGAATGCTGATCTAGCTATCAAACCCTATCAGTAGAGCTTCATTGTTATTGACCTGTTGTTGCTGAATAAATTTACTTTCCCTTAAGGAATTTTAATAAAACTTCACCGCAAAGTGCATCTCGTGGAAATGAAGATCGGGATTGTTATTTAGGTAGTTTGATTGTAAGTCAAGGTCATTGTTGCTGTTGAAAATTGGTTTCCACTCATGACTTTAGTTTCACTTGACGGATTTAAATAACGAAATAAACCACCTCAGGGGAATTAAACATGAGATTGTTTCTCAGGTAATTTTTCCAAAACTTAAAGTGACAGTCACTACAAATACAATTTGGTTTCTGCTGAATAAATTCACCTTCCCTTAACGGAACTTCCCTTAAATGAATCTCAGATTATTATTTAGGTAATTTGATTTAAGAGTAAGGTCACTGTCAGTGTACATGTGAAATTGATTACTACTAAGTAAATTAATTTTCCGTAGCAGGATTTCAAGGAAACTTCACCACAAGTTGTGGCTTGTGGAAAGGAAGCTCATGATTGTTATTCAGTGTGTTTTATCAAAAGGTCAAGCCTCAAATTAATTTTTACTATAAATAAAAATTAGTTTCCGCTCGATAAATTTGTAGCAAGGTCACTGAAAATTCCCTTTGTAATAGCCCAGGTGTAAATCGTTAATTGAAAATAACACATGTCATCTGGTGTACTAGATTTACCAGTTATTGGAAGTCAGGGTTTGGCAGGGAGCTGAAATGGACATGCTACAAAACAAATAGAGTATGGTTTAACCGCTGCTCCCAACTAAATTCCATTATGTTTATTTCGCTCTTCGGGGCATTTAATTTTATTAGATACTGGGACCATACGCCGTACGACATGGGGAAGCAATACACTCCATGTCCACTGCCATATGCATAATAATCTTAACGAAACTTCACTTAAATGAATCTCGGATAGATATTTAGGTTATTTGATTTTAGAGCAAGGTCACTGTCAGTGTACATGTGAAATTGATTACTACTAAATAAATTGATTTTCCCTTGCAGGATTTCAAGGAAACCATACTAAAATCTATGATAAGAGAGATGATTTCAATTTTAACATCGTTAACTATTCACACCTGGATGGAGATGTACCTCGTGCTACCTCATACAGTGTGTATATCTCCCAGCTCATTCGATTTGCTAGAGCGTGTAATGATGTTATAGACTTCAATGATCGAAATCAAGTTATTACAAGTAAATTTCTTCAGCAGGGTTTTCTTTATCACAAACTACGTAGATCTTTCTCTAGATTCTACCGCCGCAACGAGGGCCTGCTGGAAAAGTACAACACCAACCTTAAAACACTTCTGCGACTAGGCATATCACAACCCTCATTTTATGGAGATGTGGTCTATAAACTTCGACAGTTAAAGGGGTCTGACGGATTTCCTGACCGCTTTACAAATGCAATCATGAAGTTCGTCAGAAAAGGATATAACCCTTTGGTGCATGTTTAGCGATTGACCCTTTTCTGGTTGTACCCTAGATTGTTTTTTTCTTAGCTGCAACTACTATGGTTGTTCAATACGATTCTGGATACATCCTGAGATGTTTATTATTTTGTATTTGTTTCTTTAGTTAGTTTCTCTGGATGTGGACTTTATTGTTAGAGAATCCCTTTTGGTGGGATGTTGTTTTGTTTACACTGTCTTGTCTATTTGGGCGCTGAAGACAGGATAATAGCGAGGATTGTGCGCATATAAAATCGATTCAAGCTAATCCTTATTGGCCTTATTGCCTACTCACCGTTCCAAGTCGGTAACCCTGTCTTCATCACCCTTTCTGTTGTTTTTTTTGTCTCTTTCATTGTATTATCAAGTCCTTGTTTGCAGTACAGTGCGGACCTATGATGCCATTGCGACCCTAGGATCTCATTTTCACCACAAAGTGTGGCTTGTGGAAAGGAAGCTCATGATTGTTATTCAGGGTGATTTGTCAAAAGGTTAAGCCTCAAGGTAGTTTTTGTTTTAATAAAAAATAGTTTCCGCTCAATAAATGTTTAGCATGGTCACTGAAAATTCCCTTTGTAATAGCACAGGTGTAAATCGTTACTAAATGGTGTACTACAACTACCATTTATTGGAAGTCAGTGTTTGGCAGGTAGTTGAAACGGACGTGCTACAAAACAAATATAGTATGATTTCTGTGGGAGTGGTATACTAAAAGCGTTGTGTTCGGTTCGTACCTTTATTATCACTGATCAACAACAATTATGACAAGTGACGCTAACGTAATCTACATCACGTCCAATACAGCGTTTTAACGTCACGTACAATACAGCGCTTAATACAAGTGTTCACAACATTCTCCGGACCTCGAAAAGTTAATATGGTCCTTTAAATCACTGAAACAGTCACTGAATGTCTCTTATATCACTTCCAATGGATATAGTTTCACGAGTGGTCTTGATGTGAGTCCACTGGTAGTACGGATCATTGCTGCTTGTGTCAGTCCATCGTTCCCGGTGATAAGCTCTGTAACAACCCCAATATTCCAGCGTAGCCTTGGTGTTATAGCATCGTGGACTTGGACGACGTCACCGATTTTGATCGCTTGCTGATTGTTACCGGTCGTCTGACGGTGCTCTCGTAGACATTTTTGGCAGCGGTGATGGATCAGGAGCAGGATATGGTCTGCCACTGGTTTTCCGGCAAATGACGCATTTCCGGAGTACAGACTGGACATACCGGCGTATAGTAGGAATTCAGTACTTCTGGCGTAGATGTGTGACTCACTCTGACATGTAGCTGAGTAACGTGGGCGTCGAGTACTATTAGGCGAGTTAAGGAATGTCTTGAAGGTGGGAGGTACGGAAATTTTGCTAACTCATCAAGTGGTGCATTGTGAATTCTCCCGCCACAGCGAATGTCCCCAGGGTCATCAATAAACAACCTGAGCTGCTTGACAAGTGGTAAGCGTCTTCATGCTCTCAATCCCGTCATAGTATGTTGTGGTTTGGCAGCTACTGAGCCACATATTCTCTGCAACGTGTAGTTCCTGTACGGTCAAAGCTTCGAGTCTTGATGATGTTCTGCCATTTTTGCAGTTGTATATGAATCTCAGTACGTATGCAGTAACTCTGAGCAACTTCCTGTACCGGCTGAACCTCTGGATGTGAAGTACGTTGTGAATTCCCGATATGAATATCGGCTGTGTAGTAGTGGGTGGGACATATGGGTGGTGTTCTTGGCAATCTTCAGTCATCGTTGCCAGCGTTGAGACATCGTTGTACTCCCAATATGGCCACTTGGAATTATCATTCAGCCAATCAGGTGCTCTCATCCAAAAATTGCTTTTCTTGAACTGTGATGAAGTGATTCCACGTGTAAGCAGGTCTGCGGGAATTTCGGCTGTAGGGCAATATCTCCACTTCCGCTTCTCCGTCAAGTCATGTATTTCCTTTCCTCGGTTTGCCACAAATGTTTTCAGTGGATTTGATGTATGAAACCAATGGAGAACAATCTGGCTATCTGACCACAGTTATACAGTTTTCACACTGATAGACTGTTGTACATGTTTGGCAAGTCGAGCACCCAGGAGGGCGGGCATCAGTGGAGAACGAACTCGTCTGTTGCACTACAAATGTCTTTGATGTCGATGAATATCGGTAGTAGTGTCTCTGGAATCTATATGAAGACGCGTCGTTCAAGTCGTCTGCAAGTTCGCGCCATCGTTGTTGAAAGTCCATCGGAAATGGTACATCCCAGTCGAATTTCTGTTGCCAAATGTCTTGCATAAGGATCTTTGCCCAACTGTGACAGGGCTGAGGAGTCTCAGCGGATCATACAACCTTGACGTCTGTTGGAGAATTTCTCGTTTGGTGATGTCTCCAGCTCTGGGTATAAGTCTTTGTTGTAGAAATAACTCGTCGGTTTTTGCATTCTATAGAAAACCAAGGACTTTAGTGATCTGGTCGTCATCGAGGACATTTTCTTTAGCGGCTAGTGTACGTAGACGGCAACTGTTACAGTTCCACAAACGCATGTTGAACCCAGCAGACGACATCAGGTCACGTATATCCCGGAAGTAAGCGAGTACGTCGGCTTCATCAGTAAAACTTGATAGTATGTTATCAACATAGGGGTCTCTCCTCAGGATATCACTTACCCATACTGCCTTGTTGTCATCTAGGTGATTCAGCAACGTGGCATTCAATATGAATGGGGAACATGTCGCTCCAAATAAGACAACCTTGAACCGGTAAGTCATCAGTTCACTGTCTGGGTTTCTTGCATCACTCAGCCACAGGAATCTCGTGAAGTCGCGATCTTTCTCGTCAAGTTGTACGTGTAGAAATGCCTTTTCTATGTCGGTTGAAACTGCATACTTGTTTAGTGTAAATCGCATAATAATACTTATTAAGCCGTTCAGCTTCGGCGGTGTTGATTGTAAACAATCTTTCAGGCTCGGCGAATCACGTGTCTGGCGACAGCTGCAGTCGTACACTATACGAATCGGTGTTGTTGCAGAGTCTTTCTTCACGCCATGATGTGGTATGTAGTGAACGCTCTGAGTATTGTTGTCATCCTGCACCTTCTCTATAAACCCCCTCTTCACCTGATCAGCAATGATGTCGCCATATTTCTGTAGCAGTGTCTGTTCCTGGCTTAGCCGGAGAATAATGTTCTCTGTTCGCCGTCGGGTGATATTGTAATTGTCAGGTAGAGGTGGATGATCCTGTCTCCATGGTAACTTGGCTGAATATCAACCATCTTTAAATGCAATGGACGTCTCTTGGTACTTCTCCAGGAAACCGGAAGTAGAACTCTCTTCTGTGGTGGGGTTGATTCCCAGTGACTCCAGTTTCCAAAATCTCTCTAGATTACACGTCTCTGGTGGTGATGAGATAATGTTCATGATGCAGTTCATTGATGAGTGATAGGATGCCACCGGAAGAGGGCCGAAAAGGAGGTAGCCAATCTTCGACTTGACTGCTGTGGGTCCGTCGCCTCTAATGACATGGTTCTGAACAATTTCCCAGTAAATATCGGCACCGACAAGTAGAGAAATCTCAAATGACTCGTCGTCTGTAACTGGATGGGCGAGCTTTAAGCCACGGAGATATGGAAGTGACGTCACAGAACGCTGAAGGTTATGCAGGGGTACAGCAATTTGTGGATCTACAAGGACATTGATTGGAATCTTCTCTCCGTTGTCTGAGGAAAGGTAAACAGTAGCAGTGTCGATGTGCCTCACGTTCTGTGTGGTGGCTCCAAATGTCGTAAGATGGACGACGTCAGTTCCGGTTCGTTCTAGTTGCAATATGTCTACCATACTCTCAGTTCTGAACGATCTCTGGGCTCCTTCGTAGAACAGTATGTTGGCGTCGGCACAGCATCTGTCGGAACATACCTGGGCAACCGCAGTCTTCAGTAGGACGTTCGGCCTTGGCTGTGTTGTAGAATGCAATATGGCGGAATGACCTGTGCCACCGGAAGTAACGGACTGGGAGGTAGTAGTAGTAGTAACTCTTGCATCTGGCATAGATTGTGCGGATTGGCGGTCACAAATGCTGGAGTGATGTTTCCGTCGGCAATGGCGGCAACGGAAGTTGGAGCGGCAAAAAAAAATCTGGTGATTTCCGAGACAATTAAAACATAAAAGTTTCTGATTCACAATCTCCATGCGAGAAGTTACTGAAGTTACATTCCTACACTCGTTGGCTTGGTGAGGTCCGCTACAAAACGGACATACCTTGCTCTGTTGTCTGTGGTTCGTACTTGATTGCTTGTTGTTGGGTACCTTGGGTTTGGACCTGGAACCAGCAAAGAATGAAGCGTAGGCGTCGTGCACTTCCGGTCTCTTGACTGATTGGCCTGCTTCAATGATGCTGATCTCCTTCTTCAGTGCTTCTCTCAGGGTCGGAAGCTGCCAGTTGCTGTCACCATGGTCGCGCGTCATGTTCCTTCTGATCTCCGCCGGAAGTTTCTCGAAGATGACCGGAACCAGCCAATTCCCGTAAGAGTCCTGGCAATGTGCTAGTGAAATACAGTCCCCTGATGTATGATTCCAGCTTGTCACAGAAGGTACGTACACTATGGATGTTTGTAGTAAGACGTGGTAAATCCAGCAATGCCTGCATGTACACACTCACAATCTTGTGCGGCTGACCAAAGCGCTCTCGTAGAAGATCCACTGCTTGTGTATAGTTAGCTTTGGTAATTTAGAAACCGTCTATGGCACGGGCAGCGGCGTCCTCCAAAACGGACTTCAAGTAGCTGAACTTCTATACATCAGGTAACATGGGGTTTTCGTGGATACTTGATTCAAATGAATCCCAAAACTTTTATTTTTCGTAATAACATAACTTTTCCTTAAGGGCTGTCCTATGAAATTTGGCAGGGTTGAGAAGTATCCATTTTGCAGTTTTAATATAGGTGGTTACACTTGTTATTTGCTGAATTTACTCGTTTTCTCTGGGGTTCATTTTAATGAATGTTGGAATTTGCCAGTTTTCACGGGGTTTCATTTTAATGAAATGCTGGAATTAATTCATGAGCATAACCTGCAGCTTCATCTTGTCGATTCAAAGGCCATGCTGTAAAAGTTAAGAGCAGTGCCCAGAATGGATGGTTATTCTTATGTAAATATAATGTTTAAGTTGTGGTTTATTTGAAGTAAAATATGTTTGATCTAAATTTAACTTGGCTGATTATTTTTTTTGTACGCACCATCTCTGTAGTGTAAGGAAGCGTGCTTTTCTTTCGAGAATAGAGATCCATGTTCGAGTTCTGGCGGGGATCCTGGTACACTTACTGATCTTAGAAACTTTGTTCTGGGATAACCACAACTTCAAAATACATACATGATAAAATTGTCAAATACACAATTATACTAGTGTTAAAACATATTTTTATAATATTTCAAATCAGACAAAACCAAAAGAAAAATATTAATAAACTATACACTCTCTGTAAGTATGCAGATATTGAGCATAGCCAAAAAACTGTCTGATTTTTTTTCAGTGAAATGTCTACTTGAAAACATTAGCATAGACCTAGATAAGCCTGTAGTAATACATTCGTGAGTTTGAAAGTTTTATTTATATTTGTATATAATTTGGGACCCACTTTATTTACATTTTCGTTTAATCACATGACATCCATTAGCGCATTAGCTTTTATATATTGTATTTTTTACGCAATACATCTGGCTCGATTAGCTCGGTCGGTAGCGACGCTGCACTATTATTACCTGCGAGTTTAATACTAGCGTTGGTTACGAGTTCAACCCCACGAAACGGTTATTCTATTTTTGTACCGCTATTGAATTCCGTAAAACAATCTTGGCTTTATTTTGTAAATATTCCATTATGGTAGGGGTGTTATATTTGTCAACGTTATTATTTTTATGTTAAGTTACGGACATTGTTCCTCTAATACAATTATTATATAACTTTTTTGTTTTATTTATATAGTATTCAGGTTGTTAAAAGGCCAGTACTGTCATGAAAACAATTTTTCTTGAATCAAACTTGTACGCAAAGTTATTCCCCTTGTTTTTGGTTTAAACAGCATTTTCGGGTCTTGTGGTTTAAACTTTGATTTAACACAGTTGTATTCTATTGAAATAAACAGCACCAAAAAGACGGAGAAAATAAGCTAACCAGTTCACTCACTTTTGTGCCATACAGCTTTTAAGAATGAATATTTTCAGATTACCTCCCTTTATTATACAAATATAGTGATTTCGCAATTTGAATAAAACATGTTTTAGCAGCAACACACTAACTCTGGTTTTTGATGATTATTAATATTGATCAGAATTATTAAGTGATAAGTATATAATGTATATAGATTGGTGTACAAAGTGTAACAAAGCCAACCCTATGCAAATCACAGTTAAAAGTTTCTTTTTTTGTTCAGTATATATATATATTACATAGGATAGATTGCTTTATTATTCCTTCGCAGGAGTCGTCCGACGACGATATTAAGGTTTTAGTTTACTGAATATGCCTCAAGTATCCAAAAACAGAATAACTCGATATGATCAAGAAAATATATCATTTTAAAGTGTACTATAACACTGGCAAAAGTCAGTTGAAACTAAACTCCAAAATGGGGGTATAAAATTACCTATTTAAGTGGAGCCTTCCAGGCAGGTCACACATGTGACCTTCGCTGAGCCCGATACTTATATTTAGTGATCGGTGGTACATTTTCAATTTCTTTTGTTTGTTTTCTTACTTAATTTTTGATACGGTGGTTCCACTACTCCGGCCGATAAAAGGCTTTGGGTATTGTTTAACCACTCATAGGATATATCTGCTTTTTAATTTAGTATTTTGGCTGTTACTTGTGATACGCAGGCTTCATAACCGCTGAATAACTAAATTCCTTTTTTTATTTCGCTCTTCGGGGCATACAATTTTATTATATCCTGGGACCATACGCCGCTGGATATAGGGGATAAAATAAAGATACAAATGCTGCTATATCCATCGCCATATGCTTGCCATCTTCGGGATGGTTAAAATTCTGTACTGTTGATTTCTATGAATATTGAGTTTTGCTCAACCCGGGTCTAGAGGGCGTGAGCGGTAGCTAGCATATTTCACTACCGCTCATGAACAGTCTCAATCAAACCGAGACTGCAATATTTCGTATGAGTCGTGCTCGGCCGTTTCCAAAGGTCCATTATCATACTCTTTATATTCAGTTTTTATTGCTATACCAATTTTGAAAACAAAGTATTTTCATTTAACCACTACTATTTAAATTGTGATTGAAAAGTATAAAAATCTTTGGCAGAAACAAACTCCACAAACAGTACTTAAGAAACCTTCCCGTACACAACCGATGACAGGCATTGTTTCTGACCATGTTAGTGTTTTTTTTAAAGAACGTCATTGCCCAATTTAGGTGGCTTTGAAGTAGAATATCGCTTAAGCCGGTGCTAGGGGGCGTGAGAAGTATTGCTTCTTTCATTACTCTCATGAACAGACTCAATAAAACCGAGTCTGCTGCTTTATTCTCTTAATTGTGTTTGTTGCTCTCAAATGATCACCTTTATCAGTATTTATTAACATTCACACTAGCGTTCGTTTAGTGCAGTGTGGCGGCTGTAAAAAGTCTCCCCGTGCTACGAATCAGTAGTGTTATTTTTTACTGGTCCTTTGGGACCAACGAGCCCAATTTAGGTGGCTTTGAAGTAGAATATCGCTTAAGCCGGTGCTAGGGGGCGTGAGAAGTGTTGCTTCTTTCACTACTTCTCATGAACAGACTCAATAAAACCGAGTCTGCTGCTTTATTCTCTTAATTGTGTTTGTTGATCTCAAAGGATCACCTTTATCAGTATTTATTGATATTATAGAATATATTTGACATACCATTACTCTCGTATGCATTCACTATATGCTTTCATAGTATTTGTTTCCTTTTCCGTGTTTGCTATTTAGCTATTGGTATTCATTACTTTTGTAAATGTTTTTTTTGTTTGTGTTTGTTTCCCTTTATACATCTTTATAATTGCTGTTTGTTTCTGTGCGTGTTTGTGGTTGACTGTTTTCCCTGAATGCTACATTTCCGACTTCTATATATTTATTTTTTTCTAAGTGAATATTAATGCATGATCTCTATATAGCATGCTGTCCCCCCATTATACCACGTGTTTATGTATCGATGTGCCATACAACTCACTTACTAATATGTTTTTGCACTTACTAATGTGTTCACTACGGTGTTTACGCAGATTTATTCACATATCGACAATTGAAAATAAGCACTGACTACATTATTTTATTCATTCATATAGAAAAGTGGAAATAATGTGATATACATTTTATGTGATATAATAATACAACCTGCAAACTTTGATAACTTAAATGTTGGTTACAGTTTCTAGAAAGTCGTTATTTGGAATGGAATAAAGTGTTTATAGAACATGTTATCGGGCGTATCTTTCTATATATGGAAAGAGTATTGCGGTCAAACATGTTAGATTAAAACTAAAGCAAAGCATGTTTGTTATGTGTTCCTTTTAAGTTAATTTGCTGTTAGGCTTTTGCATAGTTCTACAGAAATTGAATTTTCCCATCACAATTGTGATTTATGTTCTAAAGAAAAACAACAACAACAAGCTTTAGATTGTTTCATAACCGATAAAGCAGTCCAATATATCCATACACAATTAAAAATAAATAAACATTTAAGAACATATTTTAGTTTATATATTGATTTAAAAACAACATTTGGTCGTTTTTATTAACACAAAAACGGCATAACACTTTAGATGTTTTTTTTCCATTAAGCTTTAGACTCATATGACTATTCTTTAAATTACGTATACAAGGTTTAAGACTAGAAAATAATGTCTAAATAAAACAATAGATGATTTATACCGCCCATTGGTACTGCTCATTGTTCATTGGTACTGCTCATTGCTCATTGATACTGCTCATTGCTCATTGATACTGCTCATTGCTCATTGATACTGCTCATTTCTCATTGATACTGCTCATTGCTCATTGATACTGCTCATTGCTCATTGCTACTGCTCATTGCTCATTGATACTGTTAAACAGTTGACTATTGTATACCATAATAACAAACCTGAATAGTTATCTTAGGTAAAATTTCTTAATTTCAGAAATCCAATAGTTTGGGAAATAAATGAATTCATGTTTCAACATTGAATGCTTTTAACACTATTGCTTAAGAAATAATGTTTTTGCTAAGCAATATTGACAAACGCATTACAGATTTTCATCACAATAGTGTAGAGAAAGGATAGAAATAATATATATATAGTGCTCTCCCTCCCTCTCTCTCTCTCTCTCTCTCTCTCTCTCTCTCTCTCTCTCTCTCTCTCTCTTTTTCTCTCTCTCTCTCTCTCTCTCAATATATAGTAAAGGGAAGGCCAGAATCATATTACACAGTCGTTTTTCCGGAATGTTATACATGTAGAAACGTGGTGTAAGTAATAGATAGAGTCTGGTCTCAGCGAGTTGGCTTATTTAAAAACCGAGATGCGCGTAGCCCATCGAGGTGTTTAAATAACCAACGAGCTGAGACAGACTCTATATTTTTTGTAGCATGGTGTACTTAGTAACTCTGTGACGTCATAGTGACCGTACTCTAAATTCCAATATCCGGTAGTTGTTGTATGGCATAGCCACGCCAATTTAGTTACCTTAAATTAAACGATTTAATGTTCTGTATTCATCAAAGGAAATGTCACCGACCATGCTAAAATGTATGTATATCTGACTCAAATCACAGAGCGAAATTTACTCACGGAATTTTAAAAAGGTATTCCAACATGTCCGGAATAACTAGTGTGTAATATGATTCTGGACTTCCTTTACTATATATATATACTGTAACACTTTATTTTTTCTCTCTATCCTTTTTCTACACTATGGTAATGAAGGCGTGTGTCCGCCACTGTAAAGTCTGATACTTGTCCACTACCACAGCACCAACATGTAGCCAATCGTATCACACCCTTCTTATCTATTTATATAAATAAACGATGCAGTCGATTTGCTATCGTCAGTTACTGTAGATGCCGTCGCATAGTATGTATTAGTCGCATAGCATTTATTATTCAATTGATGCACAAATATTATATATATATATATATATATATATATATATACGCATTTAAATATGGTTGCCTGAATGCGACTCAGATTTTGCTTTCTAAGATTTGAATGGAAACAAAATATGTTTAATTTTGTTTTGGATATTTGTTTAAAGCGGAAGCAACTTCAGAACAAGGAACAAATCGGAGAAGGTATATATTTTTCAAATTAAATGATCCTGATATGTTATGTAGAAGTGTTATTAAAACAATCATTGCCTTAACCGTTTTATTAAGTTGAATGAAAAGAAAATACACTGATAAAGGAAGGTAAAAACCTTGGTTATATAGGCATCCCATCTATTTCTTGGCATTTGAATCGGTTTAACTAAAACATGCGGCTTGCCTTAACAAAATGTTATTGCTTTACATGTACATTTTGTTTGTCTTATACTTTTATGAATTTGTGAACATTATTATTTAATTTAAAATGTATTGCAGGAGTGCATGCTATTTGACCTGAAAGAAAATCAGGGTTGGGTCTAAAAAAAAGTTATTATTTTTAAAATGCAGTTAAATGACAAATTTAGAACCTCTGTAATTACATCAAGTCTTATCAGGCTATATAGGAATCTCCGAGCTTAAAAACTTGTCGCACGGATCTTCTCGGCGATATCTAAAAGCGATGATTGCAATGCAAGTTTAAACTAGCCAACCCTGGTGAGTATCCATAGTTAGGAAATACTTTCTTTGGTTTAATTTGCTGGTTTATGGCTCATTTAGTTTATTGGTAGCAATATAATCCAGAAACAATATATTTCAATAAAAAATTAAAAATTAAAAAAAAATCGCATCTGATGTTATCCCATTAAGTTGCTCAGTCAAACATAATACATCAACGCTGGATTGAATAGCAAATAATTTACCTCATATTAATTCTGATTTATCGAAAATCATTGAGTAACCAAACTTAAGTCGGTAGCCCTATTGTCAACCCTTTTGTGTTTGTGATGTCGTTTACTTTTATTATTACTTTTGCCTTCTTGTTTGTCTGTTTGCATGTGTGTTTCCGTGTTTTGTGGTTGACTGTCCTCCTTGAATGCTACTTTCCCTGTCCGATCTTTTTTATATTTCTTAGTCGTAAGTCCTAATATTATGCACTGGTCTTAAAATTGCAAATGAAACACTGTGATAATATTCTTTGCTTTTTTAACACTTCAAGTACATTAAAATAGTAAATTGCGTGGGACCTCCCCTCACCCACATTAAACCTAAAATGAAAGGATGGTGGAAAGTGGGTGTTGGTAGGGGTGGGTGTTGGGGCACGTTATGGGTGGAGGAAGATTGGGGCGACGTATAATGTGTATTCCTGTTGTCATTGCCTGTAATACAATATGGACGCATGGCATTGTACAGGCTGACATTTCTCAATGAATATCGTTGCAATAAGATGTAGCCAATTCCATTATCCCCTTCATATATATATTGCTGCAGTAGATTTACTCGTATATCGTAAGCCGCCGCTTAGAACATGGATGAGAGTGTGTGCTCTTTATGATACCAATGGTAACAGTACAGATACAATCTGTTGTATAGATACAATCCATTACAGTACAGATATAATTGGTTACAGTATATATACAATCGGTTACAGTATAGATACAATCGGTTACAGATACAATCGGTTACAGTGCAGATACAATCGGTTACAGTACTGATACAATCGTTTACGGTATATATACAATCGGTTACATTACAGATACAATCGGTTACATTACAGATACAATCGGTTACAGTACAGATACATTCAGTTACAGTATAGATACAATCGGTTACAGTATATATACAATCGGTTACAGTACAGATAAAATCGCTTACAGTACAGATACAATTGATTCAGGTCTTTTTTTGGAAATGTTTTACAAAAGGAAGCAACTTTAGAACGCAGAAGACACTCGTTAAAAGAAATTGCATGTTGAAATTAAATAGAATGTTGCAGGAAAAGATGCTCCTCGACGTGAAGGTGACTCAAGCAAATGTAATAATAGAACGCTGGCCTTGAATATTAAATAATAAATCTCATGATTAATCTTGATATTTAATTGAAAAGTTATTTACTTATATGTTAATCTTAAAATTTCAAAAAGGAATTGTTAGAATGTATTTCCTTTTTTTAATCATTAATTACGTGTTTCTATTAAAAACGTGTTTTTGTTTAACACTTTATGTACCTTAAAATCATTTATACAACCACGTAGAACAGCATCTGAATATTGTATTGCATTCTTTTTTCAATCAATCTTTATCGCCTTGGGCGTTATATGAAAGAGGTAGCAATCTGTATTGTTGCCGTCAATGCAATAAGTCTGTGTATGTTATATTGCATCTGTTTTATATAGGAAGTACAATAGTTCAAACTTCATTTAATTTTAAACATGTATATCGTAAATATGTTATATGAATCTTATTGGAGAGTTTCATGCTTGGTTTCATGCTGTTTTTAACAAAAAAGTGAGTTTTGTTGATCAGTATATTACATAACAATTCATTTTACAAAAATATAGAAAAGCATTGGAATATCTTATAGCAATGCGACTTTGCTTGTTTGTCTATTTAATATCTGTGAACTTAAAGTAAAAACGGGAGTCAACTGTATTGTTGTTGTCAATACTATTCTTTTGCATATGTTCTATAACAATTTTATTTTGTACACATGAAATACAATTTTTCAATCATTTTATTTTAAGATTTGATAAAGTTTACGTTTTAAATGATTGTAAGCAGCTATTGCAGATTTTTTTGCTTGTTTTCATTTTCCACATACAGAAAGCGATCTTTTTAAAAAGGCAATTTTGTTTTCTTCCGTCAGAAATATGAAAAGGTGTCTCTAAGTAGTATAGGATTTAGGGTTATAGGCATAGACCCCAAGGCGGACGGGGCCACCCAACGAGATGTCTAATTTGCCAAAAAGGATATAAAAACAGGCTGAACAACTAGTAAAAACTATACTTAGTTTTAAACTAGGTTGACAACGCCATGTCAAGTCCTCGAAAACAAAATCTAAACTCGTCTCACAAACCCCTAACTGGGGAGTTAACCTATACCCCTTAATCCAAACTACTTGTAAAATGATTTGATATCTTATTTCAATCAATTTCAAATCCAAGTCCGTGGACGCATCCAGCCAACACAGCTAATCAACATCAAATCTAGGTCCGTGGACGCTTCCAGACCCGATGGCTAATCACTTTCAAAATCTATATCTGCAGACGCTTTTAACCAAGCATAGCTTTTATCTATATGCTAGTGTATCTTGATCATTGTCCAATATGCACCTTTTATCATCATATGCAGACAAACTTTTTTTTTTTAATTTCATAAATACCTTTCTCATGTTTTATAGATCTAATAACTTTCATTTGGTGATGAGTCTCAGTTGGCGCAAATACATTTTTTTATAATAATTGTGTGCTATTTGCTTTTTAATAACGCATTTTTTAACATCTTTACATTTCTTGGTATTTATTTCATTGTACAAAACATATGATACAATTTACTTCGTAGTCTAACAAATTCAACAATTGGTATATCACAAGCCTAGTCTTTCATTTTACCAATAACCTTCTTGTTTTATTGAAGTGAAATTTGTTTTTCAAATCATAATCACTATTATCCAAAAAAATTCTTGTTCTCGTGAAAATCTGCATATGCATCTTTTGTTTTAATTTCATACCACAACGAATCACTATCAGTAAACAATAACTTGGCTTTTTTATTATATTTTTTTTTTTAATGTAATTGTAGTGAAAATCGTACATTAAGTATTTTGACAAGTCTAAAATACACATACCAACATAACAAGGACGATTTAAAATTAGTCTTTCTTTCTTTCTGTTTATAGCACATAAATGTTCATTAAACATTTTACATGAAATAAATGATGGTCTTGATGCATATTTTAAAAGAACTTCCTCATCATGTGTTAGCTTAACATTAAGTCTTTTTCTCAAGTTTTCCATTGTTTTACCAAATACAGAATTGTTCATTAGCTTAAAAAATATTTCCTGCTGTTCTTTGGCAGTGTTAAAGTCTCTATAATCGTTCAGCCATGTCGACTCATCAAACTGTAGTATCCTATGTATTTTGCCAACTTTTAATCCTAACTTTTCCTACAGTTTCAAGGTTTTGTAATGTGTAACATGATTATTTTTGTTCTTTAATGTCGTAACAAGTTTGGTTACTTTACTAGAGCCGAAGTTAAACTTTTCTTTCAAGGTTTTACAATAATCTGACAACCACTCATTTTTATATTTAAACTTTCTGGAGCAAGAGGATAATCATTATGCAAGTCATGCAACTTTTCGGGATATTCAAGATCACACTCAACAATATAGTTTTATTTCCCTATCAACCCATTTAAAGTCTCATAATCTGAGATATGCTCATCATTTAACTTAGAGTAGAAACTTTTCTTATCAGGTAATTGTTTTTGAAACGTTCAAAGCTATTCATATGGGTAAACGTCTTTTCTCTTCACCAGTTCTAACTTTTCACCAGAGTTTTCTTGTGATTAAGTACGATGGGGTGTTTTTTTACTAAATTGTCAAGTGATTGCGACATAAATTGAAAACTGTCGATGAACACCAAGTATTTCCCCAACATAAAAGCCTTTTTCTTTTCCATATTATTCGGTATAACATTTATTTCTTTTTTGAACTTTACGATATGTTGCATTATAAAATGAGAATCATATCCTCTCAAGTTGTGAAATATAACAGGTATCTTTCTAGTCAACCTGAAATTAAGATTACAAATCTCATGAGCACTTCCTCTGAACGTTCCTGTTACATGGCAATGGTCTCTAACCATAGTGTCTCCCTTCACATAAGCCTTACCACACATATGGCATTTTATAAAAGCTTTAAATTATTTTTCCTGGGATTCTGTCATTTGTAAGTCTTTTTTTAAAATCTTGCCACATAGTTCGTCTACAATATGTTTCTTCTCTTATTATCTCTTTTATAAATTTATAAACAGCATTTGGTCCTCTATATGTCACAACCGGTTTAACATTTGCATCATCATAGCAACAAACAACTTAGTAACCATAACCGCAATCAGTATGTTTTTGATAGGCTTCAGTATATGCGTTTTTGGGATCTTTAGAAGCTGAAAAACGTTTACCGTTATCGCTTCAAAGTCAGCATAGATAACACACGGAAGCATTAATTGCCTGTCATAGTTTTTAAGTTAAACCTTCTCACCTTCGTTTGGCATTTTTATCGCTTGCTTGCCGTTAAGTGAAAGGCAATCAGGCTCATGTCTTTTTTAGCACCTTTCCGTTCTGAAGCACTGCAAACACGTTCTGCAAAACTATTTTTTCCCCTTGTACATTGTCTGATTATACATCAACTCGTCAAAATGCTTTATCCATACAAAATGATTTTATCCTTTTTATCAATTAATAGAATCTTTGTGGAGCGCTGTGGGCTAGTGGTAGAGCGTTGGACCCATGATCCAAAAGTCGTGGGTTCGATTCCAGCCAATGCCATATGCGTTGTGTCCCTGAGCAAGACACTATCTGCATTGCTTAGTACTGGTTCTACCCAGAAGACATCGAGAGTGATTCAAATAAGTTCATACAGCTTTCGTTACAATCGATGTAAAATAAATAAGTTTAAACTAATTAATAGGATATCGCAAGTATTTTCTGTTTTATTTTTTGAAATACGCAAAGGATATACTTGCTTATTTCTATACCCAAATATATTAAAACGTATAATATTTTGGATTTCTATTTTTGCGATTTGATTCATAGTAACAGGAAATGTAATTCCCTTATAATCAAGATCATCTATGTGCTTTTTATAGTTTGTTATCCTCTGGGGATTTTCTGTAACAGGAAATGTTTATGCTAAATTGCATCATCTAAAGCATCCACTATCTTTTTTTATTTTTATATTTATTAAACCTTTTCTGTGGTGCTGCAGTTCTTTTGGCAACCCTAAATAAGAGCTGCCTCTCAAAGGCTTATACTTTATTAAATTTACATAATGTTTATCTACATCCGCAATACGCCAACGACTTCCTTCCGACTTCCACTCTCCAATATTTTTCCATTATTTCTGCATGTGCTAAATCTAACGCTTCATCAACTTCATTTTTTTAAGTAAGTGTATTGCAGCCTTGGAAATAAAACGAGTTACGTTGAATGTAGTTGTTTCACCTTGTTCTTTGTCAACATTTATTACTTTATTAAAAGTCATTCTCAAATAAACAGACACTTAAAACCGCCTGTTGTTTTTAATTTTTTCTCAAGCAATTTTGAAACAAATGGTTTTGTTAAATAAAGTTGAATAAGTGGTTTGTCCTCAAATACAAGCATAACTTTGAAGACCTAGCTTATTGTTTTGGAGATTTCTCAAGTAATTTTATGAGACTCATTATATAATAAGTGTATAGAAAATATTCTTTAAGCTCTAATTTATTACTTAATTAATTAATTAATTAATATTAATTTAACCAGTATAAAAAACAATATATATTCCCTCTATCAATAACTCACCATAGTTATAATTAAAGAAATTAATATCTGCTGGATCTCTAGTAGAGAGTGAGATCTTTTTATCTGTTTAATAATTTGACATTCTGTTTTCTTATTTTCCATTAGAGTTTTATCTTTTGAGCCTCAGTTATAATCTTTTCAGTCAAATCCCTAAAGCTTGTGAAAATTATTAGTTCTCTATCGAATCAACTAATAAAGCTTGTTTCTCGCAAGACTTTCTATTTTTTTCTCTATACGCCATATAATATCCTATAGTTATTTAACTTTTAAGCCCTAATTAAATTAATAATAATAATAATATATTTTAATGAGTTGTAAATATTGTAAGAAAGTATTAGATGTTTCTGATTCTTTTGAAATGTGTATGGATTATTTTTTATTTTACATAGTCGATAAAATGAAGCATTGCAAAGATTGTGTTGGGTATAGACTTTGTTATAATTGTACACATCATGAGCAAATTATGATTCCGTTGCAGATTACCGGAGCGTTCGTAAGAAGGATGTTTATCATAGAAGATATCATCTAGAAAAACTATTGCAGAAGTATAATTTATCTCCCGCGGATAAGCAGAGATGCGAGGATTTGTTTTTCAAAATTATAAAAGTTTTAGATCAGATAGGAGGCCGGAAAAGAACAATTAAAGTTAATTACATTTTTCAGAAGATGTTTAAAATATTAGAAATAAAAAAGAAACAAAGTCAATTAAAACAAAAGCCACTAGAAACAATAACGATATTATATGGGAACAGGTTGAAAAAGAAATGGTCTAGTAACCGTTTAACTTGGACGGAAGCTCCTAGTAACCATTTAATTTATACCTCTTGATGTACATTTTCAAGAGTTTAGTAAAACTATTGCTGGATTTGGAGTATTTTAGCAAAACATAATGAGATTACCTCCTCGTCTGGCTTACATACGAAAGAAGTTGTTTGAAACTCCTATGATATGCTTTCAACAAAATCTTTTTCTTTGCTAATCTGGTTTTATTCATTAGGACTGCTATTATGGAGGAACTATTCCAACTATAGTTATAAAAACAGGAATTGCTGGAATGCCATTGCAGCAGTGCAACCAATTATATTACATGTAACCTGCAACCCTGTGTTAATCCTACTGCATAATTTATAACTAAGTATGTATGCTGCTGCTTGTCGAGCCAAGTAACTACTTAATTCGCCCTTGCTTTTAATTTCTTTCATTATAATAATAATAAGATTAATTTAAATATTTAGAAAACAATTTCTCGTGTTCTGCAGATGATATTTCGCCTATTTTTTACAACTCATCGATTATGTTAATACCTTTATTTATGACCTGTGGACTATTATTTCCTGATTCGATTCTCCCACATACTAACTCTAGATCATTAACCAAATCATCGGCGTTATTGTAATATTCTACACGACCCCTAAAATCTTTTTAAACTTTGAAGAACCTTTGTGGATTGGCAAACCAGATAATTCTGCCAGCTTCTTGAATGCATATAAGATAGCTTGGAGTATGCTTTTCCATTGTTGTAACTCTTTGTCACCAAGTCTATAAAACCGTCATCTACCTTCAAATCTAGCACAATTGCTTCTCATTGCCTGGCAATTAGTTTGTGATGGCCAACAAGATTAGGTATATCAATTTGTAACATACCGTAGTGACCATCTTTGCTTATTTTGTAGGAATGCCTTTTTTGTTGCATCCCTTCACCGGAAGTCTTTTTTTGTAATCTCTTTGGCTGCCCGAACTCGTTTAGGTAACATTTGCATTTAATAATCAAGAGCTTCCAGTTCGTCAGTCGCCTCATCACGTTCAGTTTTAAAGGGACACACGGCAATCTTGATATTTTTATCAAGAATCTATATCATCGTCTCTACTTATTTATCAAGGAACATTTTGACTTTAAACCGGCTTGCATATCATTAATTAAAATTGTGTGTTTTCAGTTTTCTATGTTGTTTTACCAAATGTTGAAACATATTATTGGTGCAGTATTATCAAAAGTCAGTAATATACAAAAACAATTTGTTTTATACTATTCTTATAATTAATATTAATGATTGTACTAATGCACTTTATGCAGAAAAACTAACAGGACGCCGTGAGTTTTAAAAAATCAAGATTGCCGTGTGTCCCTTTAAGCGGGTTAAAGTTTTTTTCATAATTTCTGCATTAACTTTCTAACTTTTCTTGTAGTTTCTTATTTCACAAACCTTTCAACGAGCCTTTCTTCGCTGAGATTGTCTATTTTTTGTTTAGTGATTTTAACTTGAGAGACAAGGTATTGCGTTTTTTTAGTCTTCCTGACATACTTTATATACTTAGTATCCTCATCCATAATATCTGGTATCTGGTTGTGACTGGCAACTTACTACATGTAAGTACTTTTGTATTCATACAAGCATCCAAGAAATATAAAAATATCGGACAGGGAAAGTAGCATTCAAGGACGACAGTCAACCACAAAACACAGAAACAAGCACGCAAACAAACAAACAAGAATGCAAAAGTAATTATAAAATCAAACGACATCACAAACACAAACATTTGACAATAGGGTTACAGCCTTGGAACGGTTAGTGGCAAAGTAGGCCACTGGGGGTTTAAACCGGTTCTAGGGTGCACCAAACCTCACACTTACCGTACTGTCATCCCATTAAAACAGGACAGTGTAAATAAAGAAATCCCCGCCATCATCTAATCTCTAACCAACAAGGCAGCATCAATAGGCAACATAAGTAAAACACAAATATGCTCGTGTAACATTATACGTTGGTTTCTTAAGCCTCGCAGCAGGTTCTTCTTCCGATTATTTTTCTTCCGATTCTTCTTCTTCTTCCTCCTCATCTTCTTCTTCCTCAGGCTCGATTGAAGTACGTTTTCCTTCGATTTTTTCAAATAATATTTCCGCGGTTTTGACAGGTTTTAGCTTAAAAAAAGAAATATAAAAAGATCGTACAGGAAAAGTAGCATTCAAGGAGGACTCAGGCACTCTTTCTGAAGCTTTTCTTAATTTAGGTCTAGACTCTATCGCCCGCTTCATTTCCTCTATGTAATCAGTCGGCGGTGCTCGGTCTTTAGGATCTACGGTTTGTACGATAGCCGGTATTTTATCTTTAAAAACGAGTGGTAGTTGCGGTGGTGGTAGTGGAAATGGTGCTGCTGATATGGCTCCTTGCTCAGGCGGGCAGATAATTGCGGGCGTGGCGCCTCCGGACGTATAGCCAACTGTTGGCGTATTTCGGGAAAGGTAACCAAATGTTCAGCTAGCTGTCTTGTTTGCGCTGTTATTCCACTAGTTACTGGCTCGAGCATTTTTTTGGTATAAATCCTTACTAGCACCTCTTTCTAGTCTTTTCTGAATAACAACTTTATTTTCATATTCTTTAAAAAGATTATTCGATATTTGCATTTTATTCTCTAATTCTTTCCACTTAAACAAAGACATGTATACTATAGGGTCGGATAAAATAACATAATTTAAGATGAGTTAAGTATTATCCAAGTATTATTATAATGGAAATTCCTAACTATGATATGAAGACAGAAAACAGTAATTTCAAACAGATATGGAACTTCATGCCAGACTGTTGTTTTAGGATGCTTATATGTGGTAAGTCAGGATCTGGCAAGACACATACATTAGTTCACATTAAGTTTACTATGACAATATTTACTTGTTTGATAAAAACTTAGAACAGTCAAAGTACTAGGGATTGTCGCAAAATCTTGAAAAAGTAGCAAAAAAGAATAAAATTACAGTCGAAGATATACTAGAATGCTCAATTGATCAAGTTATCCCCATGGAGACTGATACTCAAAAGTTAGCTATTTTCGATGTTTATGTATGCGAGCGTAACCAAAATGATAGTATTAATTATTTTATCCATGGAAGGCATAAAAATTGCGTGATTTATTTATCACAATCTTACTACAAAACTCCCAAAGACATTCGTTTGAACTGTTCTCATAATATTTTCTTTGCAACTCCAGTTAATCGTGAGCTTGGTATGCTTTTAATGAACAAGGTGTTATCAAAGATCAGTATAAATCAGATATATGAACTGAAAGGTCGATCAAAAAAGAAATTAAAAGAAATATTTGTAAAAACAATAGGTATATTTCGCTTCTGTATGGCGTTATCTCCCATTCACGAACATTTCGGTCTATAGGTACAGGGATTTCCTTTATAGTCGGCAGGCGGGTGATGGCGGGTGATGTACCCTCCTACTTTGGTAAGGTGATCGGCTACTTTTAGCTGCCCACAATACAACAACAAAGAAAAACGACTAGATAAAACGTGAAGTGTAAATGACACAATTATGGTGCGGCTCACACAATACAATGCAGAGTTGCCCTTGATTTTACTAAAATAATGTTTGTGGGGTGGGGAGGGGGATATGTATCACCTTCAGTGATACATCTAGTTATATGAATACTATAAAGCAACTTCGTTGAGTTGAGTATTAACTGTTAATTACATTGCACCATCAATATATTACAGATATTGTTGAAGACGACAAAAACAAAAATCAACAAAATATATGAAAGCAGGTTCCATTTCAAAATGATACTAGATAAATAATGTTTTCAATGCTTGAAAACCTATTCACGACAGCCTTATGTCTCTTTAAAACTTTGTATGCAGAGCTAGAGATAAGCACCCTAAAACCGGTTTAAACCCCCAGTGGCCTACTTTTCCACTGACCGTTCAAAGGCGGTAGCCCTATTGTCAACCCTTTTGTGTTTGTGATGTCGTTTGCATTTAATATTACTTTTGCCTTCTTGTTTGTCTGTTTGCGCGTTTGTTTGTGTGCCTTGTGGTTGACTGAATGCTACTTTCCCGGTCCGATCTTTTTATATTTCTTAAATACCCAATTAACAATGTAAAATACCCAATTAAAATCAAAAGCATGAGCACCAATACAGTACTCGAAATTGTCAAGTAATAAAGCAACCAATGCAAATTGAGCAGTGCATGGGTTGTTGAAGGAACACCCAGTCACCTTGTATAAAGCTTATTATAAAACAAGTTAATTTGATGAGTTACATTTTGT
Organism: Cyrtodaria siliqua; assembly: GCA_037043455.1. Classification (NCBI taxonomy): domain Eukaryota; kingdom Metazoa; phylum Mollusca; class Bivalvia; order Adapedonta; family Hiatellidae; genus Cyrtodaria; species Cyrtodaria siliqua. The sequence continues at coordinate 59,218 of JAWPHD010007836.1, read as the reverse complement.
GTAATGCTATACAATATTAGTCCCAGATCATTTTTAACTGCACAAGTGTAACCAGTTGTGTTATACGTTACGTAGTCCTGACTTAATTCCATTAAGCGATCAGAAAGCTTATATTAGGAGGATTTTATAACGGATAATTCAACAATGAAACACGTTTAAAAACATTGTTTACTGCGATAACCTTTTTTTAACCTTTTTTAAAATTACCTATTAAATGTTTAGTTTAATAACATGCAATTTTTTTAAGCCGAAATTAAGGTTTTATTTCATACCCAGCCAACCCCGTTGTCGCTTGGAGAAAGGGTTGGATGGGGTATGAAGGTTAATACTCGGACCATGTAATGAATCTAAAAGAATATATTTTCTGTTCTTATTTGTTTAAAATGAAACCAAAGACCAGTGTCGCGGATACTATTCTTGCAATTTATTTTTTATGATCTACAGAACATTAATAACATGTTTATGCAATTGAATGGTCAATAAGGTTATGATTAACACTTAACTGATTCACCCATTCAGCTATATTGCTTTGGCATGTATATGGCGGTGGACATAGAGAATTTCCTCCCCCATGTCCAGCGGCGTATGGTCCAATTATCTAACAAAATACTATGCCCCGAAGAGCGAAATAAACAAAATGGACTTTATTTGGGAGCAGCGATTATGAAGCCTGCATATCACAGTAACAGCCAAAAGACAAAATTAAAAAGGAGACAACATATCCTATGATTGGTTAAACAATACCCAGAGCCTTTTATCGGCCGGAGTAGTGGAACCACCGAATCGAAAATTAAGTACGAAAACAAAAGCAATTGAAAATGTACCACCGATAACTATATATAAGTCTCGGGCTCAGCGATCTCCAAAGGTCGAATGAATAACAGTCCTGATTGCAAGCGCGGGGAGACGTTTTACTGCCGCTACACAGCACAAGCAACGCCACTAAGCTTAAAGAAAATGAATAAGGACAATGTGACAGTACAATACTTTCTGTTAATCTGTCTGACTATAAAACTAAAGTATTCTCTACTTTAAATGTTTTTTAAGGATTAATTATGTGAGAATTCATCTTGTCTTGTCGTACCCTTAACGGTTTGTTCTCTTGATACTCTGGCTTCTACCATGTCATTCAGTACTTGTTTTGTGGCTTTCTAGATTTTCCATATATATATATTATATATACATGATCATTTATATTTTTTTCTTATATTGCCTATTAATTCTGCCTTGTTTGTTGGAGAGAATATGACCAAACGGGGATATCCAGTTTTATTGGGATGACAATAGGATAAGAGTGAGATTTGGTGCACTCTAGAACCTAGTTTAACCCTCCAGCAGCCTTTTTCTTGCCATTGACCGTTCCAATGCTGTAGCCCTATTGACAACCGTTTTATGTTAGTGATGTCATATCTTGCCTTCTATTCATCTTTGTATCTGTTGCATTTCCTGTTGTTGTTTGTTTCTGTGCGTGTTTGTGGTTGACTGTGGTTATTGAATGCTACATTTCCTGCTGTTGTTTATTTCTGTGCGTGTTTGTGGTTGACTGTGGTCATTGAATACTGCATTTCCTGTTGTTGTTTGTTTCTGTGCGTGTTTGTGGTTGACTGTGGTCATTGAATGCTACATTTCCTGTTGTTGTTTGTTTCTGTGCGTGTTTGTGGTTGACTGTGGTCATTGAATGCTACATTTCCTGTTGTTGTTTGTTTCTGTGCGTGTTTGTGGTTGACTGTGGTCATTGAATACTGCATTTCCTGTTGTTGTTTGTTTCTGTGCGTGTTTGTGTTTGACTTTGGTCCTTGCATGCTAAATTTCCTGTTGTTGTTTGTTTCTGTGCGTGTTTGTGGTTGACTGTGGTCATTGAATGCTACATTTCCTGTTGTTGTTTGTGACTGTGGTCATTGAATACTGCATTTCCTGTTGTTGTTTGTTTCTGTGCGTGTTTGTGGTTGACTGTGGTCACTGAATGCTGCATTTCCAGTTGTTGTTTGTTTCTGTGCGTCTTTGTGGTTGACTGTGGTCATTGAATGCTGCATTTCCAGTTGTTGTTTGTTTCTGTGCGTCTTTGTGGTTGACTGTGGTCACTGAATGCTACATTTCCAGTTGTTGTTTGTTTCTGTGCGTGTTTGTGGTTGACTGTGGTCATTGAATGCTGCATTTCCTGTTGTTGTTTGTTTCTATGCGTGTTTGTGGTTGACTGTGGTCACTGAATGCTGCATTTCCAGTTGTTGTTTGTTTATGTGCGTGTTTGTGGTTGACTGTGGTCACTGAATGCTGCATTTCCAGTTGTTGTTTGTTTCTGTGCGTGTTTGTGGTTGACTGTGGTCACTGAATGCTGCATTTCCAGTTGTTGTTTGTTTATGTGCGTGTTTGTGGTTGACTGTGGTCACTGAATGCTGCATTTCCAGTTGTTGTTTGTTTCTGTGCATGTTTTTGATTGACTGTGGTCCTTGAATGCTGCATTTCCAGTTGTTGTTTGTTTATGTGCGTGTTTGTGGTTTACTGTGGTCACTGAATGCTGCATTTCCAGTTGTTGTGTGTTTCTGTGCATGTTTTTGATTGACTGTGGTCCTTGAATGCTGCATATCCTGTTGTTGTTTGTTTCTGTGCATGTTTGTGGTTGACTGTGGTCATTGAAAGCATTTCCCGTTCCTTTTTTATATTCACTTTGATTTTGATTTCAGAACGCTTTCGATGGGAAAGAAGAAAGTTAAACAGTGCACTTTAAACAACTCGTTTTAACCATGGACAACTCAACCATCGAGAATGTTACGAACATCATCTCCCATCTCAGCTACCGCCAAGTCGTGTTCCCCATTGAACTCACTCTCGCATACGAAATATTTTTGTATATTACAATTGCTCTTGGTGTACCAGGTAATTTACTTGTAATTTTGGTTTTCATTAAATTCAGGCCAACTAAAAGCACAGACTGGTTCATAACATTTATTGCCATATTCGATTTGATTTCGTCAATCATCAGTGTACCAGTCTACATAACATTTACTAACGGTCTGTGGAGAATATACGGAAATAATGTCATATGTAAAACACACATGTTCGTAAGTCAGTCAGTGACGATATCGGCCACTTTTCTTATAAGTGGATTTGCTCTAGAGAGATATTTCATTGTGTGCCAACCACAAGCCAAAAAATTAACAAAAGAACGAGCTCGAAATGTCTGTATCATTATATGTATTGTATCGTCGCTTGTTTCTATTCCGTGCTTACCACTGTTTTCGAATGCCGGTGGCAGATGCACGTCTAATGGTCTTGGAACTGGAATATTAACGTATTACACACTTGTGTTGTTTACCTTCATCGTAGCTTCTATCCTTGTGGTGTTTTGTTACACAAAAATTTCTCTAGCCATTAGAAAAAGTGAGAGAAATGTTCTGTTACACCAAGATATGACAGCAGATAGCGGAAGAGAAGCACATTCATCGTCAATGTGTTGTTGTTGCAAATCGCTTATCTTGCCGAACAGAGTTGGACCATATTCTCCTTCAAGGTCGCTTTCTACAAAAAACTCGATAATGAACGCACACGATATCGCCGGAAACAACAGTTGTGCAACAAACAAAGAAGCGCCTTTAGGCCAATCTGACATTACAGGTGTAGTGTCCACGGAAGCAAAACCAAAAGAAATACCACTTAACTCAAATATTTGGTCAAATAAAAATAACAATACGCTCATCTTACCCCGAAAAGTCCATTATAGTTCTCCAGGTGTTAGTTCAAGTCTGGACATTACTGGAGGGTCTGGTATAAACCGGATGATGCCTAAACCAAACAAACCAGAAATGAGGCAAAGTTTGAAAACAACAAGAATAGCGTTCCTTGTTTGTACAATATTTATTGTTAGTTGGATCCCACCATGGGTGTTTTTCGTACTGCTTTGTTTTCCGAGCATGCAGATCAATGAAACGGTGTTAATAGTGTCACTGTTTGGACGAATGACTTACTTGATAAACACATTTGCGAATCCGATACTGTATATGTGGTTAAACAGACAGTTTCGCCGACAGCTGATACCGTTTCTGTGTTTCTGGAAAGATTGAACCGTCTTTGTAAAGACTGTTTTTTCGTGGTCACAAGTATGTGTTTTGTAAAAACAAAAGTTAACGCATGTTCCTCCTCAACTTTTGAAAACCAACAAATGTTATGCTGAGTCGGTAATAATGTTGATGAAGTTCATGTCTATTTGTAAGCAAGACCGGTGGGGATTTAACACATTACGTGGTCCCGCTTTAATTCCATCAAGCGATGAGAAAGCTTATATTAGCAGAATTTTATATTGGATATTTCGACAATATAACACGTTTAAAAACATGTTTTACTGAAATAAATTCGATAACATGTTTAAAATTACCTATTGTTTTAATTTTACAATATGCAACATTTTTAAGACGAAATTAAGGTTTTATTTCATACCCAAGCCAACCCCGCTTTCGCTTCTTGGAGTAGGAGTTGGATGGGGTATGAAAGATAAAACTCGGACCACGTAATGGTTGTCATTTTATACTTCTCTCTCTTCACATATCATAAGTCACATTTCATAACTTCATAGTTCATACGTCATATTTCAATTTCATAGTTCATACAGTAAACGTCACGTTTAACTAGTCATAACATCACATTTCACATTTTCACAGCTCATACTTCACAGTTCACTGTTCATACACATGTTCTCATTTGACATTTACATAATTGAACAAAATCCGAAAAGATGTAAGGGAAATAGCTTGTGCTGTCCAGAACCCATGGCACAAACATAGATTGTTGGTGTTTACATATAAATGCTTTTCCATTGTTTGACTTATTCTAACGTGTACAATTATACCTTATGGCTACTGTTCTTTTATCTAAACGGAAACCATGCAACGCCAAGCGGCAACATATTCTCTACCGAATGCATGTCCCAAAATTGTATTTCCAGTCAAAATTCAGGTTCAAATATTATTACTATGATAAAGAGTATGATAATGGACCTTTGGAAACGGCCGAGCACGACACATACGAAATATTGCAGTCTCGGTTTGAATGAGACTGTTCATGAGCGGTGGTGAAATATGCTAGCTACCGCTCACGCCCTCTAGCCCCAGATTGAGCAGAACTCAATATTCATAAAAACCAACAGTACAGAATTTTAACCATCCCGAAGATGGCAAGCATATGGCGGTGGATATAGCGATATTTATATCTTTATTTACTGCAAAAATGAGATAACCTGTTTAAAATTACATATTAAATGTTTTAATTGAACAATATGCAAATTTTTAAGCCGAAATTACGGTTTTATTTCATACCCCCTGACAATCCCGTTTTCGCTTCTTGGAGAAGGGGTTGGATGAGGTATGAAAGTTACGACATCAAGATTATATTCAATTGATTACAAAACAAACAGAAAACAAACCCCAGAAAGTCAAGTCAGACAATAACGCAGTCACACTAAACTACAGTACTATCCAAGATGCAACTATGTACTGAGTTTGGTTTAGTGTAAGTACATAAGAAAAAGAGGTGAACTATGAAAACAACACCGTAAGCGTTCTCACGTCGCAAAGTTACAACGGTCCACAACTCGTCCCTCTGCCTCTGGTTAAATCCGGTGATAAAAAAGCGTGAGCATGCGCAGTACCTCTGCCTCTGGTTAAACCCGGTGGCAACAAAGTATGGGCATGCGCAGTACCTTTACCTATGGTTAAACCCGGCGGTAAAAAAGTGTGGACATGCGCACTAGATATTTTAGTACAGAATTTAAAGTCCATGTTACTCAATTCCATTTTAATTGATATTTTTAAAACATAAACTATGCACGCATGTTCTGTTTATTTTACACAAGGAACTAATGTTTATAGGCAAATTGTTTGTTTTCACCCCTTATGTCGCAGATTTGATTTTGCATGCTATGGAAGGAATTACAATTAAATATGACGATAAGCTTCGTGATACATTTCGCAGTGGTTTAATCGGAAGATTAACAGATTTTAACAATATTTCGTTGAATATGATTAATAATAACCTAAATGATAGGGAGTGCTTGACTAACTCTATTAATGGATTTGTACATATTTTTAGGGAAGTCGCGGACCCACCATTTTTTAAAACTATAACTGACCGTGAGTGCGTGCGTTTTTCAGAAACAATCCATAAAAAAGCGACTTGGTTCGACTCGGAATGCGTTGAAGCTAATCGTATTTACTTATCAGCGTTAACAAAATATAATTATTGTAAATCAGTAGAGCATATATAATTGAATTACATGAGAACAAACTACGTTATAAGGTTTTGATAAGGTTTTGATAAAGAAAAAGCGGCGCGCCTATGAGTTGAAGAAAATGCGCGATATTGAAAATTTGAGACATGCTAAACCAAAGGAATTTGGAAATTATTTTGTCGTAAAAAGAAGGGTACTCATGGCAATATTTCCTTAGAGACTTTTTATAAATATTTTTCCGAATTATCGCAGGATATATCGTCACTTCACAATGATGAGGCCGAAATATTTTTTGAAGAACACGATTTTAATGATTTAAATTGCAATTTTGATGAACTGGACAGAGAAATTACTATCTCTGAAGTAATAATGATGGTTAAATCTCTCAAACAAAACAAGGCTTTTGCGGGTGACTGCTTGATAAATGAATACTTTATCGAAGCGATAGACATCATTTCTCCGCATCTCACAGATTTATTTAATGGGGTATTTAAATTGGGTTATTTTCCAGATAAATGATCTGAAGGCATTATCATTCCGCTATTCAAGAAAAATGACCCAGACGACGTAAATAATTTTAAATATTTTAAATAAAATAATTAGCATGTGGTGTGATGAAAACAATATTTTATCAGATGCTCAGTTCGGTTTTAGACAAGGTCGCTCCACCATTGATGCCATAATTGTTTTGAATTGTAGTATACATAAATTACTGAATGCAAACAAGCGGTTATATTATACGTTTGTGGACCGTAAGAAGGTTTTCGACATTATATATAGAAATGGCCTTTGGCTAAAACTTTTTAAGCTAGGAATTGAAGGTAAATTGTTAAGAAGTATACCGGACATGTATGACAAAGTGAAATCTAGTGTACGACATTGTAATAATTTTTCTGAGTTTTTCGAATATGCAATCGGTCTCAAGCAAGGGGAGGTAATCTCTCCAATAATGTTTTCGCTTTTTGTAGAAGATATGGAATTCTTCTTACAAGATAGTAATAAATCTGGACTTACAATAGATGATATAACTTAATTCTTTGACTTTTCGCAGATGATATGGTTTTGTTTGGAAAATCACCGTCTGAGTTACAAGAACGTTTACATTTGTTGGAAGAAAATTGCGACAAATGGGGATTAGAGGTTAACGCGGAAAAGACAAAAGTTATGGTTTTTAGAAAAAGGGGTAATTTTTTAGTTAATGAGACATGGAGTTTATAATGAAAATAATTTAGTTGTTAACGATTTTAACTACCTCGGAACTGTTTTTAATTATACGTGTTTATACAAGTTAAATCAAGAGACTTTAAGGGATTAAAAGCTTTGAATATATTAATTGCACATGTAAAAAAAATACAATGTTAAACCAAAAACGTTTTGCCAATTATTTGTTGGTTCTATATTAAGCTATGGAGCAGAAATTTGAGGTTTTACAAAGTCAAAGGAGATCGAAAGAATACATTTGAAATTTTGTAAATACTTGGTAAAAGTTAAAACGTCTACTAGTAATGCCGGTATTTATGGAGAACTAGGTAGATACCCATTGTATGTTTTAAGGTATGTAAAAATATTAAATTATTGGAGTAAGGTGGTCCATTCAAAAAACATTTTAATATCAGCTTTTTATAAAGATGCTGTGAGAGATTGTGAAAGAGGAATGAAGAATTGGGCCAGCGATGTTAAAACCAGTATAACAGACTGTGGCTATAATTATGTTTGAAACGACCCAATTTGAATTGATATGAAAACTGTTCATTTGTTGATTAAACAAAATCTAATAGATCGTTTTGTTCAAAAATGGAACACTGATGTTGAAAAGAATCGAGTTTTATGTTTGTATAGACATTTTAAAACCTCATTCTCATATGAAGTGTATCTAGATATATTGCCATTGAAATTAAGAACTGCCATGTCGAGGATAAGATTAACCTCCCACAGACTTATAATTGAAACTGGCAGATATTCACAAAATAGAACTGATATAAATCAAAGATATACATTGTGTAATAGTACCGACTTAGAAGATGAATATCACTTTATTTTAATTTGTCCTTTGTACGAACAATTACGTAAGCTATATGTTAAACAATGTTATTACAGACATCGATGTGTTTTTAAATTTATTCAGCTGATGAAATCTTCGAGCCAGCAAGAGCTTTTTAGGTTATCTATGTTAGTTAGGGAAACATTTATTATTCGCAATACTGCAATGTATAATGAGTAAAAATATTATGTTCATCCTCATTGGACATGACATGTAAGCTATTAAAACTTAAAATAGAAACATGAATCTATGTAATAGGGATAGTTAAATTATTATAACAGGGTAAATACGTGCGCCAGAGTGAATGTGTGAGACATTTTGGGCGTCAGAGTGAATGGGTAAGTTGTATGAGTGTATAGTATTTATGATTTGTGTGTTTGTACTTTTTCATTGTTTAATGTAAACATTGCATTGACCTGTCACATAATAACAAATGTAATATGTATTTATATGACGAGAAACATGTGTATAAGTCATAAATAAAGAATATGTTCTGTTCTGTTCTGCTATGAATGAAAAAGCCAAAAGGCTCGTTAAAATTAAAATAATTCATAACTCGTTTCGTAAATCTTATATGAAATGGAACTCGTTTAAGATCCTATATGTATACGTTTATTTTTGAAACCCTGATGTGCTTTTCAAAATACAACAGTAATTTAGTCTACTGCGACAAGGACTATCACAATCTGACTTCTATGGCAACGTGATTTTCAAAATCGCAAAATTCTTGAAATTATCTCATTCATGCAACCTTTGTCAACCCTTTGGACATTTGTCGACCCTATTAATTTGCAATGCGCTGCATGTTTAGTGGTTTTTTTACGGTTCCCACAATGCTTTCTCTTTGCTTGTGCGATGACCCGACCATATGCATACCATATGATGGCGTCTATCTAAATTCTGAAAAGAAAGGTAGCACGATGTTGTTTTTCTTCAATCTTGCATTGTCGTGCCTTAATTATTTATTCTCGTATTGCTCTGGCTTCTGCCAAGTCATCGAGTACTTACTCTGTGGCTCTATTTTGACGTTTTAATATTTCAACATTCATGATTAGTTTTGTGTTAACGAATATTGCCTAGTTTGTTACAGGGTATTGCCTGGAGGAGGATTTCGTTAGAGTGAGTGAAACTCTAAAACCTGGTTTAAACACCAAGCGGCAATTTTGCGAATGCCCGTTCCGACGCGGTACTCATATTGTATGTTTGTGTTTATTGTTGTTTATTTTGAAGGTTTGTTTTAGTTGGCCGAGCTCTGTTTTTGTTCCACTTTTGTATCTACCTAGATTTAAGCTGACTGAAAATCACATATCGAATGAATTATGTATCGATTTTATATCCGTGAATATTACCGCTTCTACTAATGAACCTGATTGGTCGATACATCCCGCCTATTTCCTAGATTTACTGCCAGATTGTAAGTAAAATATGGCTTTGTTATAATCTGGCAAGCGAGGATGCACTGCATGCGGATACAGATGCTCTATATTTAACGTAAATCAAAATACCGTTATTCATAAATTCAGCTAGATGTCGTAATGATTTCAAAATAACATGATTTCAACAACTATTGGAAAGAGCAAAGTCATCAATGAGGCCAAAGTCAGTCAGTTGGTTTTGATGTGCAATAGGAAGAGTAAAGATTGTGTCTGATGTGCAATAGGAGAGGTAAAGACTTTGTCTTAACATACCCGTTGACCAGAAAAAGCTCAGTCAAGGACAATCGCGTTGATATATGTCTTAAGAATATTATTATGCTTAATAGTGCCGTACGAATAAAACGTAACGTACTAGTTGACCATAATGAGCCAATGCCGCGCACTATAACCAGTGCTTTCTCTCATTAAACAATCACCACTATGCATGGCAATTGAAAACTGTGTCTAACATATTATGTATGGTAATTTCTTCTAAAAGTGTATGTTGCTGTGTTTTTTCTGTAGTCATGGTATTTTCTAAATGAAAAATCGTAACATTCAATAACTGTACATGTAACTTACTAACACAAATATTAGTCTTCCTAATATTATATCTGATTGACTAGAGTATATCATTCAAAACATAACAACATATATAAGAATTACTTGGTTAGTAACTTAGAAGTTCCGCTGTATTTTGGCCAGTGTAAAAAGAAGTGATAAATGCGACCCTCTAAAGGTGGTGTAGCAAAAATGATTTATGTGTGTGAAGTTGGCTCTGCGTGCTACGTTCTCCGTTCTACATTCAAACTTAGTTCTCCTTTCTACGTTCAACTGCAGTTCTCTGTTTTACATTCGACTCGAGTTCTCCGTTCTACATTCAACTTCAGTTCTCCATTCTACATTCGAACCCAGTTCTCCGTTCTACATTCGACTTGAGTTCTCCGTTCTACATTCGACTCTAGTTCTCCGTTCTGCATTCAGCTTGAGTTCTCCGTTCTACATTCAACTCCAGTTCTCCGTTCAACATTCGAACCCAGTTCTCCGTTCTAAATTCAACTTGAGTTCTCCGTTCTACATTCGAACCCAGTTCTCCGTTTTACATTCGAACCCAGTTCTCCGTTCTACATTCGACTCCAGTTCTCAGTTCTACATTCGACTCCATTTCTATGATAACGCCTACCTAAAGCCCATTAGGACGGTTGCGTTTGATGTTTGTCCTTGATCTTTCTTGTCGTGCCTTAATGGTTTATTCGCTTACTGCTCTGGCTTCTGCCAAGTCACTGAGTATCTTCATTGTGGCTTTCTAGGCTATTGTTTTTTGTATTATATCTACACGAGCATATTTGTGTTTTACTTATATTGCCTATTGATGCTGCCTTGTTGGTTAGAGATTAGATCATGGCGGTGATTTCTTTATTTACACTGTCCTGTTTTAATGGGATGAGAGTAGGGTAAGTGTGAGGTTTGGTGCACCCTAGAACCGGTTTAAACCCCCAGTGGCCTACTTTGCCACTGACCGTTCCAAGGCGGTAGTCCTATTGTCAACCCTTTCGTGTTTGTGATGTCGTTTGCATTTATTATTGCTTTTGCCTTCTTGTTTGTCTGTTTGCGTGTTTGTTTCTGTGTTTTGTGGTTGACTGTCCTCCTTGAATGCTACTTTCACTGTCCGATATTTTTATATTTCTTGAGTTCTTCGTTCTAAATTCAACTTGAGTTCTTCGTTCTACATTCAACCGCAAAACAAATAAAATCCCTCCAAAAAAATCCGCCACCCACACCCCAAAAAATTATTCCCCCCCAATTAAAGAATTATTTTTGTTTTTGTTATTTGTTGAAAACACAGACATATTAATAAACAGATAGGAAACTTCCTATCTTAACCAATGAAGTAACCAAAATACCACGTGGCACCTTAATTTTTCCTTCTATCTCCTCTCTCAAATATTCACTGATTTTGATGAGAATACATTCAAAAGATTCATAGTGAATAGCAAAATGGTATTATAATAATTTATGTTTATTTTGAAAGTAAGAAATTGTATAAAAATATGTTTAAAGTTAAAAATGTCATCATGTTTCGCTTTTCTCTTAAAAATCAAGGTTTTGACATAGCCAAAGTTTCCGTTAAACTCCTTCCTTTGCTCTAAATGTAAGAGAAAGAAAAATATTATCACTGGAAAGAAAATTAAATTTGTAATGGTATTTGGCATGAATGAAACTTGTATCTATAAAACTCTTCATAATATGTGTGTTTAAAGCTGGGAAACAATTTGTGAAAATTTCGTACTGTGCCACGTGAAATTTAGATAAATTTCATAGTGTCCAATCTATTTGTTATTAGGTCTGTGTTGAAAATGAACATATTTTAAGTTTTCGTGAAGAAATGTCCCAGAATAATGTAGTTAGTCTCTATCTCTAACTACAAGAGACTAACAACTATACTCTGTACATTTCTTCCGGAAAACTTAAAATATGTTTGTTTTCAACAAATAACACGAAAAACAAAACCTTTTTTTCTTAATTGTTTTTTTTAGTTCCCGACACCGATATAGCAACCTGTGGCTTTTAAATACAGTTGAGAACAAGATGTGTATATATACTATATTTAAAACAAAATAACAATCCAGTTGTTGCAATATACTATTATATATAATAAAGCAATACTATTATAGTTTTCACGTTTAAAGTAAAATGTCGTAACCGAAACGTTTTCCCGCACAATGATAAACTATACTGAAGGGAAAAAGAAACGCGAAACGGGCATTTCCGCTATATATTGTATGTAGAATATGCTGCTGTTAATCGAATGGTGCATGGCTGCGTAAGACCTTTCCTTTCGGAAAAAAAGACTAAAACAACACATAACACAGCAAATAGTATCCCTTCAATGTTTTAATAGACAATAAACAATATTTTATTCCGAGTAATTTAGGCCTCTGGCCCATAATACAAATAACATATTGCATATTATACAACTATACAGCAATGTGACAAAAGTAGATAAAGAGACAAACAAATATAGTAACAAACATAGAAATATATAGTACAGTGGACTAGTACAAAAAGTACAACTACTGACAAATATACCAAATCGAGCTTCTATTCATGTACCAATGTTGTGAGCTTGGAAACAAAGTTTTCACTTATTAAACATTGTATACACATATTTCGAAAGTTGCGTTAACTTATAAGGATCTGTTGTACTCATTAAATTGTAGAAAACATAAATACTATTAAAGTTACCGCCTATGACTTCGAAAAGGTATTGATTGCGTAAGTTCGTATAATACGAACATTTCATAACAACATGCATTTCGTCTTCTATTTCGTGAGTGTTACATAACATACATATTCTATGTTCATATGCGATATTATTGTGTCTGCCCGTTTCAACAAAAGGAGAATGTGCTGAACATCTAAGTTTAGACAGTGCAATTTTAAATTCCAATGGTATGTTTAATGTTAGATACCTTTCAACATCCAAATTTGTTTTAAAATGTTGAAAGTGAATAGCTTTGCTTTACTGGTTTAAGTCGCCAGGCCAATTTTGCAAGGCACAATCTATTAAACGCTGCTTAAAAATAGAAATAAATAATTGCTCATCACCTACATCTTCTGAAATTCACACAAAACCAAAACCATATTTGAATAGTAAGGATTTAACTCGTGTTTCCCAGGTTACTCTTCCAACCTCATCAAGATTTCTAAGCATAATATAACACTGTCGGATAAGATGTAGCCAATATTTTATACATCTACATTAATAAGTAATAAAAAGAGGAAATCGGCCGCATTCGCCACGTGCAAAAGCGTGAAATGTATTTTTGTACAATTTTAAATATCTACAACAAAATTGGTTTTGAGCATTTTCAATTAGTGGGGAGTATTCATATCTCCATAGTTCTGATCCATATGTTAAGATTGGCACATCCATAGTATCAAATAATTTAAAAAGTTCATAATGATCAAAGAAACCGACATTTCTTTGAAGTTTGTATAATGATATACTCGATTTTTTACTTTGAATTGCAAGCATATTTTTTGCTTTAGTCCAAATTAGTTTCGGGGTGATGTATAAACCCATATACTTATAAAACGAGACTGTTTCTATTTTGCTTCTATTATAAACCCAGTTTTCGTTTCCTCTAAGAAAGCCCCCGTTTCTAAAGACTATAATTTTTGTTTTCTTTAGATTAATTTGCATACCAGTTCTAATGCAAAAGTTGGAAATAACATTTATCTGATATTGTAGGAGTCTTACGGTATCACTGCAGTTTGCCATGTCATCGGCGTATAAAATTGCAAAGATAGCATCTACTTCTTCTGAAATATTTATACCGTTTGTGCACGTAAGCTTTAATTCATCAATCAAATCATTAATACAGAGATTGAACAGAATCGTGCTTAATTTACATCCTTGCCGACACGTAATATTACATTGAAATACGTCAGTATAGCTTTCACAACCAGTGCGAAAGCACGATGAAAGATTAATATGAATAAGGCACTGCCTCATGGCGAGCGTCGGTTTAAGTAAATAAAATGGTTACATTGTGTAATATTACTCATACTGTAATACCTTATAACATAGGGATTTTCTAAACCCAACTCAGTTTCTCCGTTCTAAGGGACACAAAAAAACGCAACCCACAACTATTCACATACAAACTTTGCGATCATCAAATAAAAAAAACTAATTCAACAAATTATTTAAGCATAACTAATCGAAATCGAAATGGGGATCTACACATTACAGAGGCGTAGCCAGACTAAAATCTTAAGTACGCACCCTTAATGCCAAAGGCATTACCCTTGGCGCGTAGTGGTAGGTGCGGGAGGGGATCGGCCCCTCCTGCTGGGGTGGGGAGGGGGGGTAGGGCCTCCCCTAGAAAATTTTAAAATATAGACATCCTTTGGTAGCCTCTGGTGGGTTTTTTGGTCACATTTTGGCGGCCTTCTAGGGTAAAATATTTTTTTTAAAAATGAAAACAACATATGTCAGGAGTTAAGTTAGTCTTCGATTTTTATGCCATTTTTGGCCGAAATTATTTTTTCACTTTTCAAATCGATGTTACGCACGTGCGTAAGTGCGTATCGCTGGCTACGCCCCTGCATTATACTCTATTACTTCCAAATCAAACCGTGCAGCACTGTGGTCTAGTGGTAGAGCGTTGGACCCATGATCCAAAAGTCATGAGTTCGATTCCCGCCATTGCGTTGTGTCCCTGAGCAAGACACTTTATCTGCATTGGTTAGTACTGGTTCTACCCAGGAAGACATCGAGAGTGATTCAAATAAGTTCATAGAGCTTTCGTTACAATCGATGTAAAATAAATAAGTTTAAACTAAATCAAACCAAGCACTGCAGTGTGATTTCCATTGTTATGTTGGCAGGGCTTTTACCCACTAAAAATTGTGAAGACTCCCGACCCTAGCCTGGTCATTTTGATGGAGAAAAAAAGCGCGAAAACTACCTAATTTGTGAAAAAAAGTATTGAATACATGCATTGTTTTTGTGGGA
The DNA here is from genome assembly GCA_037043455.1 of Cyrtodaria siliqua. NCBI lineage: Eukaryota > Metazoa > Mollusca > Bivalvia > Adapedonta > Hiatellidae > Cyrtodaria > Cyrtodaria siliqua. The sequence goes on along the minus strand of JAWPHD010007836.1, from coordinate 44,021 downwards.
GCAGGATAATTGAATTGAATTGAATTGGATTTTATAGTCGCATCAACAGCTAAGGTCATATGGCGACTTTCCAGCTTCCACTTTCTTCTATGAACATATCCAGAACAAAACAATATTGAACAATTTAAGTGGTGCAAATGTTTTCCAAAATAAATAAAATAATAATATTAAATAAAATAAATAAATTAATAATAATAATAATTGTGAAGCAAATCGGCCACAGTTGTGAAAAAAAATGACTTAAATAGTGAGTAAGTGTCAGGTGAACTTGAATAAGCATGATCAGTATAATTATGTATGCATACTTTTTTATGAGACTTCTCAGGATGATCCAATCTATTCCTATTTCCTAAATGTAAATGCCTTCACTTAGCAGCAATGATCAGGTAGGAAGGAATAGGAATGAATTGTTTCATGTGATACTGAATGTTGCGTTGTAAACCTTCTCGCCTCTCACCGCTGCAGGTTCGAATCCCACTGGGAGCTCGACTTGTGAGGATGTGTCGATCCTTACGGATGGCTGGAGGTGTATAGTACTGGTTCTATAGTACTGGTTCTACCCAGGACAAGTGGGTTGTCTGCCTCCACCATCCAAAAATCCACCGTCATATATAACCTTTCATGTGTTGAAAATGACGTAAAACATCATACAAACAAACAAACAAATCATTGATGATGTGTCATTTGAAATAATCAGTTTGTTTAATACCTTTTTCCCAAGTCATCACTCTCTACATCCCCTCTTGAAATTAAAATTGCGTCAAACGTCACTGACTGACGTAATCAGCATTGAAAATTGTCATAATGGTGACGTACTATTACGTCTACAGAACAGTAGGTGCTTCATTTTTTCTACAAAGAACAAAAAAAGGTTTACGTTTGTGCTTTCAAGTAAAAGAAAGGATATTTCACGTACCGCCTTTGGTTTCGCATAAACAATTTAAGGATAAAAATGTAGGCGAATAATTATTATTGCATATAACTATTATTTCAGGTGATTTTTTATTATTAATAAGTGTAATTGAGACTTTAATGGCGCAGTAGGTCGTTAAATACAATTTGAACAAAAAGCAATGACACAGTTCACACAAACTCAGACATTTATTACTATAAGGTAGGATGGTCAGCGCTTAGCCAGCTTTCTTAGTCCTTTTGTCATATTGTATTTTCAATGAAATTGGACTGCTTTCAAGTATGTAGATCTGATATAAAAAAAAAATCTAGTAAAACTAACTTACATATTGACGCAATCACTTTTATTTAAACATAATCAAGCATTAAATCGTTGATTTTGTTGTTGCTGAACAGTGGCAAGCGTCGTTATAAGTTAATAGACTAGAGCGATTAAATAATGTGTGCAATACTCATACTGTTATGCCTTACAGTGAACATCAGTGGAGTTTTCTAAACTCAATGCAAAATCAAAACATCTGCTCGAGTGCTTCTACATCAAATTTGATTCATATTTTGGATTGTTTTTACATTTGTTGGTATTTCTAAATGAATCAGTTTAACTTATACTTTTAATGCAATCAAAGACTGGTTATAGTTTTGCCCTTCACAAAGGTAGTACCTAGTACTGGGAGTGTAATGCCAGTGATGGTCCTTGATTGGAAAATAAAAGTTATTCTATTCTATTCTATTTTAAGCCAGAGAACCAGGCTATTATATTCTATATTATTTTTTTTAAATAATAAATATTGACGCATTCACTTTTATTTAAACGTAATCAAGCATTAAATCGTGGATTTTGTTGTTTATGAACAAATTAGATAAATAAATATGTTGGACTGAGTCAGCGAAAACACTGAATAGAAAATCGAAAACAAACTTAATTTACATGTGTTATATTCAATGCACAAGACCTCGCTTCGCTCGGTGAAATAAGCTGTATAACGTGCTCGATGTAATCTCGGTGTAATTAGCTTTATTTTCCTTCGAATAACACCTCGCTCCGCTCGGCGTTCATGTGAGGTTATAACGACGTGCTAGAAATACGGTTCACCTGCACGGTCCACCGTTTTACTTGCACGATGCAACTTTACGGGCAGGTAACTCTAGCGGTTTGACGAAGATTTTTATTGCCTTAGTATGGCAATTTCAGAAAATCAACAACGCGTTAACCGTAAGGCGAGCTTACGCTCGCGATTATACATGGCAATTAAAAGTGTCAGATATTTACCACCCACTCCTTTCCTTATAAGGCTGTTTAACATCTCTGTATGATCAATAGTATCGAAAGCTTTAGAAAAATCAACAAACAGGCAATAAAATCTCCCACCTTTTTTACTAATATACTTTTGAACCATTGACATTAACGTAAACAGATTTTCTATATTGGAATAACCTTTTCTAAAGCCTGATTGGGCCTCATCAATCTTATTATGACTTTCTGCCAAGGTTGATAATCTATTAAACATCATTCCAGTTAAAATCTTGTTAAGTGTGTCTATAAGAGAAATACCGCGGAAGTTGTTAGCGTCATGTAATGAACCGGATTTGTGAAATGGGCATAAAATGCTTTGACCCCAAACTATTGGAAAGACACCCGTATCCAATATTCTATTATACGAAGGTAATAATACATCTGAGATGTCTGTAATCGTGCATTTTACCATCTCTGCTAGTATCCCACTAGGACCTTTAGATTTACCAAGGTTCAAATCTTTAACACTTTTTTGTAGTTCTAAAAGTGAAAATGGGTCATTAAAAATGTCGTCGATAACATGATTCTGTTGTAGAAGGTTTTCAAAATCTATAGTGTTACCCAAGTCTTCATTATACAATAATTGTTTAAAATGTTCATACCATTCAGCTTTAGAGACATATTCAGTGGATATATTACTGCGTTTGAACCTAAGTTTTTTTTACCGTTTTCCAAAATAAATTTGTGTTATTCCGCGATTCTACTAGTTCTTGTTTAAGTTTTTAATGCAATTCATTTTGTTTTTGTTTACAATACTGCTTAAATCTATTTCTGCTATGTTTATAATGTTGTAGATTTTCCCTCGTACTAATCATTCGGAAATGTCTTAATTGTCTCAGTTTTTCTTTCTTCATATTTTCACAATCATCATCCCACCAATCCGGTTGTACGTGTTTGTCATTTAATTTGAAAGATTTAACTTTCATATTATTTGCTGCAGTATGAAACATATCCACAATTTTATGAACAGCTAGATTAATATCAGTTAATACATCATTTAAAATGATTTCTTTCATAGTCATAATGGAGGATTTAATATTTTGTATAAATCCGTCCCTTTTGTTTTCGTCCCATTTATAGCGTTTAAAAGAGTTTTGATTTTCTGTACCGTGATTATCATCATTTGCTTGCCTATCATTCACTCGTGGTGATTGAAATGAGAACTTGCATACAAGTGGAAAATGATCAGACTCAGATCGTTCACCTTTTTCAAAATGTGTGACAAATGGGAACAAGCTAGATGAAACAATAAAATATTCTACTAAACTGCGGCCATCATTTGCTGTAGATGTAAAATGTCCAACTTTGTCATTAAATATTCTAACATTTAGAATATGAATACAATACATTTTACACATTTCTATAAGTGCATAACCAAACGAGTTGCAAGTTCGATCCTTAGAGTTTCTATACATATTGAAGTTATCATTATCGTATACAACATTATCATCATTAAAAACAAAATCAATATAATCATCTTCAATAATATCTTGCATTGAACCACATCTAGAGTTAAAGTCTCGAGCTAAAACAAGTTCATCTTCGGAAACTCTCAAACAACTTCTAATAACTGTTCTTCAAATATTTCCACACCATTTGATTCATCATTTGCGTCATAAACATTTGAGCCTTCTGGAGCAATATATAGAAAACACATCAAAATACTTTTATTTGTCTTGTTACCATTAAGCTTGTCACCATTAAACCTTAGAAAGATGCAAGTTTCTGCATGACTAAAAACTCTCGTAATTAAGCCACCCTAATATTAATATTGACAAATTACGCGTTTGGTTCAAGCTTGTGAGACAACTTAGGATGCCAAAGAAACTCTTCACGTTAAATAAGTACTGAAATGACTCAATTTTTCAAAAAGGAATTTCAACCTTTATGAACTTCTTGTTAAAAAGTGTCCTGTGATTAAAACGTCTATAACATCACAGTTAAGTTTTTTCTTACAAAAATGAGATATAGGGTCCTATAGAAACCACAGCGTCTGAACGCAAGGGCATCGTAGGTCCGCACTGTACTACAAACAAGGACTTGATAATACAATGAAAGAGACCAAAAACAACAGAAAGGGTGGTCAAGACAGGGTTACCGACTTGAAACGATCAGTAGGCATCTTTGGATTTCGTGGGAACGGTCAAAACATCTTGAGATTTCTTTGGAATATTTTGTGGAATTTTGGGAACGGTCAAAACATTTTGGGAACTGTCAAAACATCTTGGGATTTCTTTGGAACATTTTGTGGAATTAAGTGTGCATCACATACAATATATGGCGAAAATTCCAGTGTCGCGTTTCTTTTTCCTTTCAGTATATTTTATTAGGTTAAGTAAAGCAAATTATGTAGACACATTCGACTCCAGTTCTCCGTTCTACATTCGACTTCAGTTCTCCGTTTTACATTCGAAACTAGTTTTCCGTTCTACATTCGACTCTAATTCTCCATTCTACATTCGAACCCACTTCTCCGTTTTAAATTCGACTTCATTTGTCCGTTCTACATTCGCCGTCAGTACTCCGTTCTACATTCGAACCCAGTTATTCGTGCTACAATCGAACTTATTCTCCGTTCTACATTCGACTCCAGTTCTCCGTTCTACATTCGACTCCAGTTCTCCGTTCTACATTCAGCTCCAGTTCTCCGTTCTACATTCAACTTCCGTGTTGCCTACTGACCGTTCCAAGTCGGTAACCCTGTCTTCACCACCCTTTCTATTGTTTTTTGTCTCTTTCGTTGTATTATCAAGTTCTTGTTTGCATAATAGTGACCTACGATGCCATTGCGTTCGGACGCTGTGGTTTCTATAGGACCATATATCTTTTTTTTCAGTTCTCCGTCCTACATTCGGCTCCAGTTCTCCATTCTACATTCTGAACCCAGTTCTCCGTTTCTTCATTCGACTCTAGTTCTCCGTTCTACATTCGAACAGAGGTCTCCTTCTACTTTCGAACCCAGTTTTCCGTTCTACATTCGACTATAGTTCTTCGTTCTACCTTTGAACCCAGGTCTGCGTTCTACATTCGACTTTGACGCTGAACGCTAGGCACATCTTGACATCATGGGTAAGTATCCTGTAAAGTTTCGTAGCAATCGGTTGAAAACCGTGGGAGTAGAGAGACACATAACGCTCCCTCCCTTTCGGTTTCTTAATGGTGACGATTTCTCTGCATAGCCTCAATCCTATACGAGATAGTAAAATAGTTTTTTAAAGAGTTTGGGTGTCAATTAAGAAAATCCCTAATACGTTTGCTTACTTAATGTTATTCATAATAACTATTGTGTATCGGGGGATCATTTAGGGAAACGGTGTTATAAATGCTATATTTTGCCTCGTTAAAACGATAGGGACTTCATTTTTCATCCGATCTTTACCAGATCGTAAATAATATCAATGAAAGCTCCGAAAAGTTTGAAAACCAGACATATTCGACCATTTACACCGGAGTTATGGCCCTTGATTTTCTGAAATATGCTATATTTTGGCCTCATCATAGTATTATAGTATCGAAAACCAGCTATATCGGACCAAAAAGTATGTGCCCTTGAATTATTGAAAAATGCCAGTTTCAGTCTTGTGAACCCTCTAGCGCCTTCATATTGAATTCGATCTTTCCTAAACTTAGTCAGATTGTTGATATCGAAAGAGTTTGAAAATAAGCCAGATCGAACCAGTAACATTGGAGTTATGACCGTTTTTTCCCCAATATTTAGTAATGTACACTGGAAACCTCAGAGGTCGTGGGTTTTTAGTATTTTTTTTTTTTTTCTTTTTTTTTATCTGTATTTAAAAAAAAATAATCTTAGTTTCTTTTTTCTTTTTTTTTAAATTGTTTTCTCATAAGAAACTTTGGTTCTTTTTCTTTAATTGGAAGATTAATGGCCCTTGTTGAATAAGTTTTACATAGAGTTAATAGTGAAGAACTCCAAACATCTTCTTGTCTGAAACTACAAGAGATAAAGGTTTAATATTTTTATTTATTATCAGCTTATGGAAGTTTGTTCAAATTTGTCCCTGCCTCAGGGGTCACAGTTTTACATAGACTTACACTACTAAACTTTTATAGTCGGTCAGGTTTATTGAAAATAACACGAATACTAAAAACTGGAAATTACCACAACACAAATCAATATTTTATTAAGCTTATCAGCAAGGTTTTAGCCCAATCAAGGCAGATTAAGTTTTATAAATCGCTAGCGATATTTGTTGAACGTCGCCAGTTAAAATTTCAAATGCAAATATGAATTATTAAAAAATATCTAATCTTTGAAAAGTGACCGATTATAAAAGTTGAGTAGTGTATATAGGAAAAAAACTTCTCTGAAACTACAGGAGCTAACGGTTTACTATTTTGAATGTATTATCAGCTAATGTTCATCTACAAAGTTTGTTCAAATGGTGACCCTGGGGTTTAATTTGGAAAACATTATAAAACTTCTCTGAAACTACAAGAGCTAAAGGTTTAATATTTTGAATTCATTATCAGCTTATGTTCATCTACAAAGTTTGTTCAAATGGTGACCATGGGTTTTAACTTGGCCCCGCCCCAGGGATATTAAGGTCAAATTTAAGCTGGCATACTGACAAAATGCAAGTGACATTTTCAGAATGCCAGTAAAGTTTTCAAGTACTGGCATCGAATTGGAAGTGCATCAAAATACCTTAAGTGTTAAATTTCAAATACTAGTACCATGTCAGCCTTGTTTTGAAACATGGGCTTTCATATCAATGGTCTTTTAATATTTTTATTTTTTTCTGATATGTCTTTGTATATGGAATCTAGCATGTTTGCTAATGATGACTCATCTTGTGCTTTTTACTTATTTTTACACATTTGTACTTACACACACGACCGTAGAAATCGCAAGTAACTTTTTCGTTTTGCCAGTTACAAAAAATTGCTACTGGCGGAATGTTGCCAGTCCAAATTGTTGTTAAATTTGAGCCCTGTCTTAGGATAAAAATTGGCTGTTCCCCGGAGTTTCCTATCCATCCATTTCCATACAAACATTCTCGGTAAATACGACTAACCAAGTTTAGCAACTTTACCTTATATCGTAACAAGATCTGTCAGAGGAAAGCGTAGCTCGACTATTTCGAGTTTTCAGAGAACAAGAAATGATACACCCGGCATACTATCGGAAAAAAAGTGAAAACAAAGAGGCAAGAAGTGGATGTGTCAAGTGTCAAGAAAAGCAATGGAATGTTCAGTAAATCAAGGTCCACAATTGTTCTGTGATGACACGGAGGTAATTTCATAATAACCCTTTTCAAAGGATATATAAGGCAAATTTTATAAGTTGAAAATTTGAAGAAAATATGTTAAAAGTATATGTGACCTTGACCTGTCATCCATTGATCTTGAACTCAATAGATACGATCATCGTCCCATTTATAATAAAGTATGTAATTTTGATGATGATTGGATAAAATATGTTGAAGTTATTTACATGTTAAGAAATGCGGACGTAAACATTAACCTGATACTAAGAGCCTATCAACACATAAATACAAATTTTGACCATGGACTTTGACATTTAGACCCCATAAGATCCTTCGAACAGTTAAGCTAAAAATATCAAATTATTTGTAAAGTTTGACCCAGGAACTAGGTCCACAAAGGTGGGGGAGAAGCCTAGGGTCTACGCTGGTTGGATGGTTGTATCCGTCTCTTAATGCCCAGTAAGTGTATATATGGTTATTGGGTAGGGATCTCAACGGTTTACAAGTTATGAACTAGGGACTATGTCACCAGGGGTGGGGAAGGAGTCCAGAGTATATGCTGGTTTGTATGGCTGTATCCGTCTGTTCATGCCTAGTAAGTGTATATAAAATATGGTTATAGGGTAGGGATCTTTACGGTTTTCAAATTATGACCCAGAGGCTATGTCGCCAGGATTGGGGAAGGAGATCGGGGTCTATGCTGGTTGAGTGGTTGTATCAATCTGTTCATGCCGAGTAAGTGTATATATGGATTTAGGTTGGGGATCTCAATGGTTTCCAAGTTATGACCGAGGGGCTATGTCACCAGGGGTTCGGGAAGGAGCCCAGGGTCTATGCTGGTTGGGTGGTTATATCCGTCTGCTCATGCCCAGTAAGTGTATATATGGTTATAGGGTGGGGATCTCAACGGTTTAAAAGTTACGACCGAGGGGCTATGTCACCAAGGGTGGGGAAGGAGTTCGGGCTCTATGCTGGTTGGTTGGTTGTATCCGTCTGTTCATGCCCAATAAGTGTATATCTATTTATAGGTTGGAGATCTCAATGGTTTCCAAGTTATGACCGAGGGGCTATTCCCCAGGGGTGGGGAAGGAACCCGGTGTCTATGCTGTTGGATGGTTGTATCTGTCTGTTCATGTCCAGTAAGGGTATATATGGTTATAGGGTGGGGGATCTCAACGGTTACTAAGTTAAGATTTAGGGGGCCCCGGGGCGGTCCCAATTCTGAGCTCAGTGTCACAATTTGAGCAAACTTGGTAGAGGACTACTAGACGATGCTACATACAAAATATCTAGGTGCAGCCCTTTTTGTTTCGTAGAAGAAGATTTTGAAGTGTTTATCCTATATACATCTATGTAAAAATGACAATTTTTACCAATTCAGGGGTCATAATTTTGTCAAAATGAATGGAACTTCAGTAGTTTTGAAGTTATAAATCTATTGCACAAAAATTGTAATGTAAAGACAAGACAACCAAAGGACCATAACATTCAAAATGAAAGGAAGAATTATGGGGATTGTTGGATAAGGTGCAGCATTTGATGGGAAACATTAGTATAAAGTTTTAATGCAATAACTTCAGTAGTTTTAAAGTTATAAATCTATTGCACAAAACCTTAAAGGTAAAGACGTGAAAATCAAAGGGCCATAACTTTGTCAAAATGCAAGGAAAAGTTATGTGGATTGTTGAATAAGGTGTGGAATTTGATGGGAAACATCATTAGTATAAAGTTTTAATGCAATAGCTTCAGTAGTATTGAAGTTATAAATCTATTGCACAAGAACTTTAAGAAGCTGGGGACGCCGATGCCGACGCCGACGCCGTGATGAGTATGATTGCTCTCACTATTCTTCGAATAGTCGAGCTAAAATGGTTCAATCTAATAATCATTTGGCACTTGTTAACTACCTTTTCCTGTTTGCAAAAAACTCTCAGACGAGCGACTCAGGGCCATTTGGACCTCTTGTTTGAAAGAAGGTGCTGATATTCTGTTGCAGTTTGTATCACTGACTGAATTAACTGAATGTTGTTTAACGGCTCATCAACACAGTATAGGTTTTTTACAGCCGCCCCAGAGAGAGGGGAAGGATACATAGAAAACCGGGAACCTGCCCTACTCTTATTATCGAATAGATTCCTATGGTTCTTTAACGTGCTTGGAGGATAGACCGATACACGGGAACGCCCGGTTTACGTCCCCATCCGACGGACGAGGTTACGGGAAATATCAATGTTTTATACATATAATGAAAAAATTGCCATCTGTACATTTTTCATGAAAAGTTGACAGTTTATATACTGTCACACGGATTTGTGTCCGTGATATTACCTTTATATAAACAATGAAATACGACTAATCTCGCATTAGTTATTCTGGAAAAATAAAGAATCCTATATGTTACGTATTCGTTTTTCATGTCTTCGAAGTTACCATTATTAAAGATAAATGAAGTCTGATATTAAAAATGCATGATACTGTACAAACAGTTTTCTTGTAAAGATATTTGTCATCTGCAAAACAATCAACGCCTCGGGGAGCATTTGTTAAATGTATGTGTTTATTTCATAGAAATTGTCATTCAATTTGACAGTATTTGCTGTTACCAAAATATTTAGTAACATAATATACATCATTTTGTATTAGCAAATACATTGTATGGTTTTTACTGGATCAAATTAATTGTACATTAGCATTATGCAGTTATCTGATAAAAATGCATTCTTAATATAGACGAATGGCCACCTTTTTGTAGTATTATCAATTAACAAATTTAACTCTTAAACATCATATGAAAATTTCGTGATAGTCTCGGATAGAAACAGATATTGAAAACCGCTACTAAGTTCTGTGTAAAAATAAGTATTATTTGCATGACGTATATACTACTTTTAACACTGCGTGACTTCACGGGGAAATGAGATAAGTCTGACTTGTATATCTGACTAATATATCTGATAATAACGCTTCTTTTTTTGATTTAGATCTCTCGATTGAAAATGGTAAAATAATTAGCAAAATCTATGACAAGAGAGATGATTTTAATTTCGACATTGTTAATTATCCCCCACTTGGATGGGGATGTTCCCCCGAGCAACTTCTTATGGGGTGTATGTGACTCAACTTATTCGTTTTTCTAGAGCTTCTACTCGAGTTGAGGACTTTAATATTCGAAATATTTGTATAACTAAAAAGTTACTCAATAAGGGTTACCGTTACCATAAACTTCGTAAAACCTTTGCACAATTTTATTAGCGTAACCCTGATCTTCTTTCCAAATATAAAAGTAATTTAAAGACTTTTCTGCGACAAGGACTATCACAACCTGACTTCTATGGTGATGTGATTTATAAACTTCGTAAGATTCTTGGTCATGATCACTTTCATTCTATCTTTGTTAAACTTGTTAAAAAGTTTATCAAAAGAGTTTATGACCCTATCATTTTGCAACGTACTGCATGCTTGGTGGTGGACCCTTTTACAGTTCGCCACTATGCTTTCCTCTTTAATTGTACGATGACCGGACAGGCTGTGGACCCTATGATGACGCCTACCTAGAGCCCGGACAGGCTGTGGACCCTATGATGACGCCAACCTAAAGCCCATTGGGACGTAGGCGTTTGATGTTTGTCCATCATCTTTCTTGTCGTGCCCTCCTTCTTACTGCTCTGGCTTCTGCCAAGTCATTGAGAACCTTCATTGTGGCTTTCTAGGCTATTGTTTTTTTGTATTATATTTACACGAGTATATTTGTGTTTTACTTATATTGCCTATTGATGCTGCCCTGTTGGTTAGAGATTAGATCATGGCGGGATTTCTTTATTTACACTGTCCTGTTTTAATGGGATGACAGTTTGGGTGAGTGTGAGGTTTGGTGCACCCTAGAACCGGTTTACACCCCCAATGGCCTACTTTGCCACTGACCGTTCCAAGGCGGTAGCCCTATTGTCAACCCTTTTGTGTTTGTGATGTCGTTCGCATTTATTATTGCTTTTGCCTTCTTGTGTGTCTGTTTGCGTGTTTGTTTCTGAGTTTTGTGGTTGACTGTCCTCCTTGATTGCTACTTTCCCTGTCCGATCTTTTTATATTTCTTTGTATAGCTGCACAATTATTGCCAGATAATTGATCAATACATTTACCTGTGGATTAATTTACCTGTTTAAAGTTTTCTACGTCATCACATATTGCAATGTGTCAATTGTAAATAGCTATTGTTATGTATTGATTTCGATTTAAATAAAGTAAACAGAGTGTAGTCCCGCTAAATGTTAAAATTCCGCTAAATGTTAAAACCTCAGCTAAATGTTATAAATCTTACGCTAAATGTTAAAAATGTCCGCTAAAGGTTTAAACTTCCGCTAAATGTTACGCATTTACTAACCGATAAATATTATAAATTTCAACATTTAGCGTTTAGTGGAATACGTTAACCGCTAAATGTTAAAAGTCAGAATCATATCTACAAAGCGTCGAATTGTATAACAGTGCTGTTTAAATGATTCGACGATATCGTTATGAAAAAAACCACATGAACGCCTTACTTTCAGGAAAGCTTTTTCTTCTTGATGTTGCTGCTGCTGCTGCTGCTGTTTCTGTTGTTGTTCTTGTTGTTAGCGCATTTTACGACGTGATGAAGTCTCTTTATCTCAAACAAGCATTAGCCGTGGAGCAGTCTATTGTATCAGCTATGTATGTGGAAGTATCTACAAATCTACATTTAGATTCTATTATTAATGTATTACGTGGTCCGAGTATTAACTTTTATACCCCATCCAACCCCTTCTCCAAGAAGCGAAAATGGGGTAGGCTGTGGTATGAAATAATACCGTAATTTCAGCTTAAAAACTTTGCACCTTGTAAAAGTAAAACATTTAATACTAGATCAATTTAAACAGGTTATCACATTTTTTCCGTATTTCTTTTTAACGTGTTTTATTGTCGAAATATTCGTTATAAAATCCTGCTAATATAAGCTTTCCCATGACTTAATGGAATTAAGGCGGGACCACGTAATGATGATTCTGTTTCAATTTAAAACAAATATACTGAAACATACACAAAGAAGGACATTCAACACAAAAAAATACATCTGTTCATGAACACAATCATTGAATAATGATGGAATATCTAAAGAAATTAGCACCAACATATCAACAAACGTGTCAACCTATCTTCGGAAGTGGACCATTCTTTGGCGGGAAAACTTACACAACCGAAACAAGCGTCTATCTGTGTAGATGTAGTGCCAGTCAGTCAGAGAACCAGACTAAATGGAAACAAGCGTCTATCTGTGTAGAAGCGTAGCCTGGTTCCCACGGAAGCAGCTATTACTTCCGCTGAAAAACACACTACAAACAAATTCTCCGAACAGACAGATTATGTACGTCTATCAACATCAAAGAAAGAATATAGCCAGTTTCGTCCTATTTCATTAAATGAATGTGTTGTTGGAACTTCGCTTTGCTTTAAATAACAAAATCAGTATTGCATTTTTGTTTGGTATACTGCTGACGTTCAAAACAACGTCGTCATTTAACGATGAACGGACGGGGCGTTAAGTGTCACGAACCTGAGCCTGATAGGCATGATTCACTGCACCAAAACCAGATCAGTAAGATGGATATGGATAATTTAACTCAGAGTCAAGTGTCACATGCTTCATTTTGACGTTCATGGTTCACTATGAGGGTTAGCTAGATGTACATGATTCACAGCGGAGATAAGTGTCACATGGTTCATTTTGACGTTCATGGTTCACTATGAGGGTTAGCTAGACGTACATGATTCACTGCGGAGATAATTGTCACATACTTTAGCTTGACGGTCATAGTCCACTACGGGGGTACCTTGACGTGCATGATTCACTTCGGAGATAAGTGTCACATGCCTTAGTTTGGCGTTCACAGTTCACTACGGGGGTTACCTTGAAGTGCATAATTCACTGCGGAGATAAGTGTCACATACTTTAGCTTGACGTTCATAATTCCCTACGGGGGTTACCTTGACGTGCATGATTCACTGCGGAGATAATTGTCACATACTTAGCTTGACGGTCATAGTTCACTACGGGGGGTACCTTGACGTGCATGATTCACTTCGGAGATAAGTGTCACATGCCTTAGTTTGACGTTTACAGTTCACTACGGGGGTTACCTTGACGAGCATGATTCACGGCGGAGGTAAGTTTCGCATACCTTAGATTGACGTTCACGATTCATTGCGGAGGTAAGTGGCACATATCTTAGATTGACGTTCACGATTCACTGCGGAGGTAAGTGCCGCGTCCATTAGATTGACATTCACGATTGACTGTGGAGGTAAGTAGCACATACCTTAGCTTGACGTGCGCGATTCACTGCAGAGGTAAGTGTCACATACCTTATATTGACATCCACGATTCACTGCGGAGGTAAGTGCCGCATCCATTAGGTTGACGTTCACGATTCACTGCGGAGGTAAGTGGCATATACCTTAGCTTGGCGTGCGCGATTCGCTGCGGAGGTAAGTGTCACATACCTTGGATTGACGTTCACGATTCACATCGGAGGTAAGTGTCACATACCTTAGATTGACGTTCACGATTCACTGCGGAGGTGTCACATACCTTAGTTTGACGTACATGATTCACTGCGGAGGTAAGTGTCACATAGCTTAGTTTGACGTGCTTGATTACTGTGGAGGTAAGTGTCACATAGCCTAGCTTGATATGCATGATTCACTGCGGAGGTAAGTGCCACATAGCTTAGTCTGACGTGCATGATTCAATGTCACATAGCTTAGTGTGACTTAGCTTAGTGGCACATACCTTATATGGCTCGCTTCGGGGGTTAGCTTGACGTTCATGTTTCACTGCGGAGTTAAGTGTCACATACCTTAGATTGACGTGCATAATTCACTGCGGAGTTAAGTGTCACATACCTTAGATTGACGTGCATAATTTACTGCGGAGTGTGGTTTACTGTAGCTTGAAGCACACGATGAAGTGTTTAACACCTCAGCTATTATACATATATATTCTTTTTCTTCTCCTTCTGAGAACTTCTTCTTCTTCTTCTTCTTCTTCTTCTTCTTCTTCTTCTTTGTAATAGTTTTATTTGTTTATTATTATTATTATTATTACAGTGTACTGGGGATTTGAGACTCGAATTCCTTAGCCCTATCCTCATTTCCCTTACTGTGATTGTGAGTTGTGTAACCTAATGCTGATTTGTATGCTTACTATAAATTGGGTTCTCATCCCCATAGTGATATGCATGCTTTACGATGAACTATAATTTATAATAATGGAAACTTTAGCAATGAGTGACGCATTGCAGTATACTATACATGCTGCGTATCAATCCTGTTGCGTTAATTCGCTATATGCAAACTTATTGTATTAATCGTTAAGTCAGTAAGCCTTACTTTGCAATTGAGGGTCAAGTGTCAAATCCCTAGACAATGTGTTATGTATATACTAATATGGATAATCGTTCAATTAATGGCTGTGAGCAATAGAGGTTGATGTGCGTTGCTGATTAGGTTCCAATATCCACTATGTTGACCATTCATACTCGTAATTTGATGTTGTATTGAATTATTTTAATTAATTCTACTATTATTAATATCATGGGAAGATTTGTGTCTGCGTCATACCAATTCGTAACTGGGCTTACACGAGCAATATTCGCATTAGCCAGTTCAGAATGGACCAAGATGAGTCAGTTTTGACACAACTAATCTCTTATTTGCGACCCAGTCTAATTCGTAACGGAATTCATATGCTACACACTGAACTCGTCATAGTGGTCATGCTTATATACTCAGTTGCAAAAGAAACTGGATACTTTGAAAAAAAATCTTTACACCCTGTCCTCTTTATCAAGCGATAGTTCTTAATGATTCGACCTATTGAAAAACAAATGACAACATGATATTGGCGATGTCATGATAAAAACGTTGGTACCAAACATGGCATATTCATTTTTGAATTTGTCAATCAATTTGTTAAATGCTAAAAATAGTTATACAATTAAATCTAAATAAAACAGTGTCCACTTTCTTTTGCAACTGAGTATAGTTCATAATAACTCATATAATCGCTTTAAGTGTATGGTTAACTAAAAGAAATTGTAAGAATATCGGCCTCTGTTAAATATGACAGAGCTTGGACTTATAACCGGGCCAATATAGAATCACTTATTTAATATCGTACAATATACTTATGTTATTTCGAGTCTCCCCAGAGAGAGAGAGAGAGAGAGAGAGAGAGAGAGAGAGAGAGAGAGAGAGAGATGGCGGATACTTGGTGACCATGTACTCTGGTATATGTACCCGCACGGTTTACAGCTCCATCAGACGGACGAGGGGGTTTTCTTGCCCACCGATACGCCGAACAAACCCAATGGTGTCAGTGATGCTCGAACCCTCAAAGTCAAACGTGCTGTCAACTGGGTCACCGAAGCCCGATAAAACAAAGACGCGGCTGTGGAGACAATCTTTTATAATTTCTCTGCGGAGGAATTTAATGAAACACAGGCAGGATGGCATCAATCAAATATGTGTTTACATTGATATTTCGATTATCTTGTTAATCGCAAAATGGAGTAGGAACATCGGGTACATCAGGGTAATTAATTTAATAGGTAGATTACCACCAGAACGAGTAAAAAAACGTGTGCCCTCTCTTACATTAATTAGTGTGTTACGTAACATTCCAGATAAGGTCCAGTAATACATGGTGAGGTGTCAATACAGTGGGACGTGATTTATTGATGATAGCTATTCGAGAGACAATTACATTTACGCGCAATGTTTGCTGATGAAATAATGTTTTTAATTTTATAAGATGAAACTGAAAAACAACTGAGGAATCCATATTAAATTAAAAAGAAAGAATTCAAATATAGTGTTTTTGTTAGTACAGTTGTCCAACTACTTAAAGCATACGTGTGATATTAAGGAGTTGTTATCGTTTTCTCAGGTACATTAGGCCAATAACCAGGTAAATTTGTATCGGAAGTTATACAGCAGATTGGTTCTAGTACAACCTGAATGATAGGAGAAAATCAACGTAAACCACTATATCTTTTACACACGATACTGTTTATTTCATTAAGACATCATAACAATGCCACGTAAGCGTAGCATATACTTAATGGTTTATTATCATTCAATCATCGCTTTAAACATAAGCTCATTTTGTGTGTTATGTTTTTTATAATTACTGCACAGGTAATGACATATTGGAACTTGTCTCCTTTTCTAAACAGGATTTTACCTTTTAGAACTTTCAAACATTTGATTGTTAAAAGATGGAGTTTGCAAAGTGCGCGGAAAAATTATAACCAGTCAAAACCTATGCTCTGAGATGACTTATCCAATCATAAGATCACGGGTGTGCTTGTTTTACTAACTTACTGAGATGAGAACATAGGTTTACTTATTGAGAAACTAGGTTCTCAAGTCGAGATCCCAAGTTTTGAGAGAACCATGATACTGAATGAGAACCTAGATTCTTGCAATTATTGTGCATTTTGGCGCCGAGAACCTCGGTTTTCAAAAAAAAAAAAAAAAAAAAAAAAAAAAGTATGATCTCTGTCGAGAACCTAGTTTCTTTGAATTATTGTGCACTTGGCTCCGAAAACGTAGATTTGCAACCCTATAAACCAGAGTCAACCAAACCCAGGTATAGAAACAAACTACAATTACAAAGATGAATAAAATGCAAGGTATATGACAACACAAGCATTACAAGGTTGACAATATGGCTACCGCATTGAAACGGTCATGAGACAAAAGGCAGCTGGGTGTTTTAAACCCGTTTCCAGGGTGCACCAGACCTCACTCTTACCCTGTTGTCATCCCAATAAAACGTTACAGTTTAAATAAAGGAATCCCATCACGATATATCGTCTATCACACCAGGCAACATTAATAGGCAAAAACGTACAATACAAAGATGGTCATGTATATGAATAAGACAAAATATGATATGAAAATACACGGATAATAACTGGAGCAACAAAACGTGTCTATTTTGACAAACTAACAGAGAAATCGGTTGGGAAACTGTTGGAAACAGGCGCCGTAAACATAAATTCCTAATGGCGCCTGACGAACACAGCAATCAGCGTAACGCTCACCACGACGTCTCCATACTTTAGCACGTCCGTTAGGCATATCCAAGCAGAAACGAGACACCAAACAACACGATTTCTACGGCGTTCGGGTGTCAACATGTTACCTCTATAAGCGTTATGGCTATAGAGGCCACGTTCTCGAAAGCGGCGACGTATGGTTGACTCGCTGACACGTCGACGTCGACCATGTATACTTATAGTCTCTCGAGCAAGTTGCACTGACGTGCGAAAGCGATTCCGCAGTTGTGAGAGCAATACATGACGATCCTGTTGAGGTGACGTGATTCTAGGACGTCCAGAACGTTGTCTGTCGCTCACTGAACCTGTTACATTGTTCCGTTCAACTAGCTGTTGAATTGTTCTGTGTGTGCAGTTCATTCGACGTGCCACCTCCCGATATGACATACACTCTTCAATCATGCCCACTGCTTGATTATGTTGAGCGTCATTTAAACGTCCCATTTATATGAAATATTGAAAACAAACTATGGCGTTTTTCTTTATTATCCTTGCAATATACACTAAATCACAGAGAACATTGCAACGTGCTATATAGCTAGAGGTAATCCAAATAAGCCCCATTGTGCACGTGCGCTCCGTGCGAGTTGACAAAGCCTTAAAATCAGTGCATATTAAAACATGTTTGTAAATGTTGTATCTAATATAATAATACGAAAAATTGTGATTATTGGTTCTCATGGTATTTGTATATCAATATTTAGAAGTGGATACTTTCTTATGACGGCGAGTATATTTTAGTTATCACTATTCATTGCTCCTACCTTCAGAATTTATGTTATAAGCATATCAAATTACTGCTGTATAAAACATGCCTTCAATTGTGTACAACTAATATTGTACCTAGAAAAGAACATCATAAGTATTTTACTTTCCTTATAATCCTTTTTCTTCTAGTGTGTACAAATAGTGTAAATACATGTGAAATAAAATATTTGTAAACCAAATCACTCTCGATATCCATACTTAGGCGGTATACGAACGTTTCTAAAAGTGTACACTTGGTTGCGTAATGTCCTTGATGCACCGTGTCAAAGCCTATTGTACACTGTATTTTGTCTCTTGTACGATGGTAAGATTCAACATTGCACCAAGTCCAAGTCTAAGGTCAAGACGAATAAAATTAACACCAACACCAATGGCTATAATTGACAGACTGGATGATAGCGATTGCGATGTTTAAAGGCCTCGTTAGAACGGAAAGCGACCTGTTTTCCTTTCCTGTCAATCTTTAATAAGACTATAATTTTATCCAGGAACTGGTCATGACTAATTGGCGAAGCACGGCAAAGATGACTTTAATTTCGTAGCATCGTCATAGTAAGAAATTGTTTCAATAGTTTAAGAACGGAAAAATGTCCGCGAACTTAATCCAGCCCGAGTGTCCAATCAGTGGATGTTTTCATGATACACCACATGAAATAAATCCGTTTACCTTTTACTATGAAAACATGTTTTATTGAAGTGGGTCTCGTTATGCTTCTTGTTTCAGACATGCATGTGTCAGAGATGAAACAGACACGTATATAATACAAAATACTGCTTCTCGAGCATGCGCCATAGAGTAAAGACGTATGGGCAGACACGCATATAATACAAAATACTGCTTCTCGTGCTTGTGCCAGAGAGTAAAGACGTGTGGACAGACACGCATATAATACAAAATACTGATTCTCGTGCTTGTGCCAGAGAGTAAAGACGTGTGGACAGACACGCATATAATACAAAATACTGATTCTCGTGCTTGTCAGTAGTACTGTCAGCATCATGGTGTATGTCTTAAAAGTATGTGATACGCATGTAAAAAATACTGACATGCTATGTATTGTGTATGGTACTGGGTAAAATACTGTTGGTCTGAAAAAAAAACGCTCGTATAATGTTATCCCAGCATGATCCGAAAAGTCGTAGGCTTCGAGTTTTGTAAATGGCTCGCACCCAGGGGAAATGTTAGTCATGCCTACCAGGTATTTGATCCAGCAGTGCCCATGTTATTTCATAATGTCAAGCCAGCACGAAACGGTACGTAATGATGTCGTTTAGAACTTAAATTTGCTACTTGTTCATCGGCTAAGACAAATAGCTTATAATATAACATGTAATTGATAGTGCGTGCTTTCTGAAATATAAAAGAGGCAATTTGGACACAATTAAGGACATTTCCTACAGTTTCTTCATAACTTTTCTTACGAACAACTTTTTTTTTAAAATTTGGTACGGGTTTCCTCTAATTTCAATACAACCGAAGTTGCACCAAATAAGAAATGTAGCAACACATATCAAATCGGATGGCATTAATTGTATTCAGGCTCAACATATATTCTACGTATATATGAAGAAAATTAGATACATATATATGAAAATATAGGGGAGTATTACTTTTATTGCCTTGCAGATCCTCGGAAAAAATGGCAGATTTTGGTTAGAAAAAGGAGACATTTCGAGGAAAAAATGTATTTCAACTTTGTTCAATACTTTTGTATTGTTAGCAAATATCGTTTACTTGAGAAGATAAGGAAAATTAAATCATATGTCACCATACTTGTTATAAAGAAAAAGGCGGTTATAACCCTAACATTTCTAACAATGTATGGGTTTTGGAGAAAAAGAACAGAGATGTTTTCTAGAGAGGTTCTACATAACCTTGTTTTATTTAAAAGAGTCAACATGTGTAAAACGAATATAGTCAGTAGTACTGCTATGAAAGATATTTTATGTTGAGTTTGTTACCTGCTAGCCAGCTGTTGAAGTTATTGATGCGTTAATAATACATCTCGGTATCTATATGACATACTCAATATTGAAATCCGTTCTTTGCTCTTATGGTTACTGACATTTATCCACCAGAACTCACGTTGAATAAAGCCAACAGTTCCGATACTGAAGCACCATTCTTCGATCTTCATCTCTCAGTTTCTAATTATTCCATACATACTAAAAGCTATGATAACAGAAATATAAAAAGATCGGACAGGGAAAGTAGCATTCAAGGAGGACAGTAAACCACAAAACACAGAAACAAACACGCAAACAGACAAACAAGAAGGCAAAAGCAATAATAAATGCAAACGACATCACAAACACAAAAAGGGTTGACAATAGGGCTACCGCCTTGGAACGGTCAGTGGCAAAGTAGGCCACTGGGCATTAAACCGGTTCTAGGGTGCACCAAACCTCACACTTACCCTACTGTCATCCCATTAAAACAGGACAGTGTAAATAAAGAAATCCCCGCCATGATCTAATCTCTAACCAACAAGGCAGCATCAATAGGCAATATAAGTAAAACACAAATATGCTCGTGTAAATATAATACAAAAAAACAATAGCCTAGAAAGCCACAATGAAGGTACTCAATGACTAGGCATATCACAACCCTCATTTTATGGAGATGTGGTCTATAAACTTCGAAAGTTAAAGGGGTCTGACGGGTTTCCTGACCGCTTTACAAATTTAATCAGGAAGTTCGTCAGAAAAGGATATAACCCCTTGGTTTTACAGCGCACTGCATGTTTAGTGATTGACCCCTCTACAGTCAGTCAATACGCTTCACTTTTCACTTGTGCGATGACTGGACTACCTCTTGGTACTCTATGATTGTACCTACTGAAACCCCAACTAAGGGAGGTGGGTGCATGAGCTTTCGTCCCTCGGGTTTTCTGGTCGTACCCTAGATTGGTCTTCTCTTTAGCTGCAACTACTATGGTTGTTCAGTACGATTCTGGATACATCCTGAGATGTTTATTATTTTGTATGTATATCTTTAGTTGGTTTCTCTGGATGTGGACTTTATTGTTAGAGATTTCCTTTTGATGGGATTTAGTTTTGTTTACACTGTCTTGTCTATTTGGGCGCTGAAGACAGAATAATAGCGAGGATTGTGCGCATATAAAATCGATTCAAGCTAACCAGTAGGTCGTATTGCCTACTGACCGTTACAAGTCGGTAACCCTGTCTTCACCACCCTTTCTGTTGTTTTTTGTCTCTTTCATTGTAGTTTCAAGTCCTTGTTTGCAGTACAGTGCGGACCTACGATGCCATTGCGTTCGGACGCTGTGGTTTCTACAGGACCCTATATGTCATTTTGCAGAAGCCAGAGCAGTAAGAGAATAAACCATTAAGGGCACGACAAGAAAGAGATGACTTCAACTTTAACATCGTTAACTATTCACATCTGGATGGGGATGTACTTCGTGCTACATCATACCGGGTTTATATATCCCAGCTCGATCGTTTTGCTGGAGCTTGTAATGATGTTATAGACTTCAATGATCAAAATCAAGTTATTACAAGTAAACTTCTTTAGAAGGGATTTCGTTATCACAAACTACGTAGATCTTTCTCAAAATTCTACCGCCGCAACGAACACTTATTGGGGGAAGTACAACACCAACCTTAAAACACTTCTGCGACTAGGAATATCACAAGAAATATAAAAAGATCGGACAGGGAAAGTAGCATTCAAGGAGGACAGTCAACCACAAAACACAGAAATAAACACGCAAACAGACAAACAATATCACAAGAATAGGAATATCACAACCCTTATTTGTACGGAGATGTGGTCTATACACTTCAAATGTTAAAGGGATCTTGCGAGTTTCCCGACCACTTTACAAAATTAATCAGGAAGTTCGTCAGAAAAGGGCTTTAGTATAACAACGCACTGCATTTTTGTGACTGGCCCCACTACAGGCAGTCACTACGCTTTACTTGTCCCTTGTACGATGATTGAACAACCTCTTGGGACTCTATGATTGCATCTACTGCAACCCCGACCAAGGGAGGTAGGTGCATGAGCTTTCGTCCCTCGGGTCAAAATACATAAACTATACTTGATTGTAATGTATCAACAAATACCTTCATTATCTAAACAGTTAATTAGGTTCATAATAATAATATCTATTGAAATATATAAAAGTCAAACACATATTATTTGTGTACATAGTCGCTCTCAGACAGGTATGCGCGTACATAGTCGCTCTCAGACAGGTATGCGCGAAACAATATGCGCATAAACAGCTGTAGGAAATGTCCTTAAAACAGTTTCCGTTTCAATGGTTGAAAAAACCAATGAAACGGAAACAATCCTTAACGTTATATTGAGGTTTAATTAACTGTATGCATGTGAGTGCTTTGACTCCTCAGGTATATAGGGTATTAGGTTCATACATTTCAACATGGAAATATGATAATACATTGCTATAGTCAATATGTAAATAAATATAAAACGATCGGACAGGGAAAGTAGCATTCAAGGAGGACAGTCAATCACAAAACACAGAAACAAACACGCAAACAGACAAACAAGAAGGCAAAAGTAATAATAAATGTAAACGACATCACAAACACAAAAGGGTTGACAATAGGGCTACCGCCTTGGAACGGTCGTATAAACGGAATGTCGTCGTCCGTGATTTTTTAACCGAAGGTTAAGAATTTAAGACAAGGCGCGGGATACTTATTCTAAGTCTAATAAACTAAAATATTCAGTCTGTGACACATATAATAAATAAGTAAAAATATCAGAAATCTAATATTTACATCTATATGTAAAGTAAACATGGCATTGAATAAATCAATATCTTAATTATAATAAATCTTAGATAAATACTTCCAGACTACTGTTTTCCCCTCCCGTTTCGTATAATAACACAACGCATTAACACATTAACCACTGAAATGTTTCCGTTAATTCACGCCCACAGATTGTATAACTGAGTTTTTGGTAGCTTCTTTCTTGTTTATAAATATCTTAAAAATATCTTAAAATTGTGCCATTTTAAGACATCATAACAGCCTACCGAGTTATTTATATATAATGTCTTTATGTTGATCAATGGATGAATTTAGTATTTGTAAAAGGATTAATATTCTATACACTCGACTCAACATTTTCCTCATCTTTCTGGATCCTCAGATGCCCTTTTCTTCTAAGGTGTACTGATTTATGTTTGTAATTTCCGCTATTTTGCTAGTAATAATAGCCTGGTTATGACTAGTTTGAATCCACATATGTACTTTATCTTTATGTGTTTTAATTTGGTAAACGTTTGCTTCATTGCACAATCTACAGATACATTAGACAATGTTCATAATGTTCAGATATTGTTTGTTCCAGGGATTCCTAAATTCATTTTAGATATTGCAGATATTGTTTGTTCCAGGGATTCCACTGTGACTTCACAGTCACAGTGGAAGGGATTACTTTACATTGTCCTGTTTTAATGGGATGACAGTAGGGTAAGTGTGAGGTCTGCTGCACCCTAGAACCGGTTTACACCCCCAGTGGCCTACTTTGCCACTGACCGTTCCAAGGCGGTAGCCCTATTGTCAACCCTTTTGTGTTTGTGATGTCGTTTGCATTTATTATTACTTTTGCCTTCTTGTTTGTCTGTTTGCGTGTTTGTTTCTGTGTTTTGTGGTTGACTGTCCTCGTTGAATTCTACTTTCCCTGTACGATATTTTTATATTTCTTCATAGATATTTACAGTTTCTGAAATCAACTTCAATTCGTCGTTCTTAAAATGGTCAAACAATTAATCAGAAAGATTCAAACAGTTTTCAATTTTGTTTGCTAATTCATTTTAGATATTG
Source organism: Cyrtodaria siliqua (assembly GCA_037043455.1). Taxonomy (NCBI): domain Eukaryota; kingdom Metazoa; phylum Mollusca; class Bivalvia; order Adapedonta; family Hiatellidae; genus Cyrtodaria; species Cyrtodaria siliqua. The sequence goes on along the minus strand of JAWPHD010007836.1, from coordinate 19,854 downwards.
CAGATATTGTTTGTTCCAGGGATTTCACTGTGACTTCATATATTTTACAGTTTCTGTAATCAACTCCAATTCGTCGTTCTTACAATGGTCAAACAATTTTAATCAGAATGATTCAAACAGTTTTCAATTGTGTTTCTAAATTCATTTCTTTTTCATTTTCACAGTCTATGAAGAACTTCACCCTTAAGTGCTCGCTTGCACTATTGTATGCATTTCTAAATAGTCTGTATCACCTATAATCGTGTGTTTGTTTAAATATATACTAAAGGGGAAAAAAAGCAATTCGGGAATTATCGCTATATTTTGTATAAATATTATGCTGCTGTTAATCGAATGGTACATGGTTACCTTAGAACTTTCCTTTCGGAATAAAGACTAAAACAACACATAACACATAACACACCAAATAGTATTCCCTCAAAGTTTCATTATTGACAGAGTACGCGTTTGGCTCAAGCATGTGAGCAAACTTAGGATGCAAAATTTTGCAAACTCTTTATGTTAAATACAGTATTGAAATGGCTCAACTTTTCTTTTTACAAAGTGTGCTGTGGTTAAAATGTCTACAACATCATAGTTGTGTCTTTTCTAGCTCTAACTGCAACATTTTTGGGCCCTGCCGCAATTTGAGTAAACTGATTTTATCGCATTTATTTACCTGAATAATTGACACTGTACCAATCTACGATCAATAGCGTTCAAGGACATTTGTTGTAACGCCGTTTTTCATTGGATTACACTGTCACGTGGTGCGTCACGTGATCATTTAGAAAACAATGGCATTGAAGGCAATTGCGGACATTTTTTCACAGCTGATCGAACGGGAAAAATGTAAGTTATCTCTGTGTCCTCATTCATTTAAAGCTGCTTTCAACGTCCCTATCAATTGATAGCTTTCGGTAGTTTGTTTTAAATTCACAAACACCATATGAAAGTCATTTCCCAGGCGAATATTCGATGATTACTGAAAAGCACCTGCCCTGGTTCGAAACTTAACGAAAGATTTTTTTTTCGAATACATTCATTTTCATTCCCTTCTTGACTAAGTATGTTTAATGGAGACATTCTTTTCAGAACTTGCAACATTGACAAACTACGTTTTATTGGAGACAATTATTTTTCATTCCCTTCAGAAGCAACATTGAACGTGTTTTTCAATAAACATTCTTTAAAAGCGTAAATCACCAACATGATCTGTGTCCACATTTCCAAAAACTTGATATTTACCCCAAAAAGTAATCCAAGCCCATTTTCTTAGTATTTGTACCCAAAGGAAACCCTTTCCACGGAACAAACCTTCCACATTTTAAGAAATGATGTTTTTCTTATGAAAATATTTTTAAAAATGTGGACACACCGCCTTAAAGAGCCGTGTTTGGTGATTTTCTTATATAAGTGTATTTTTTGAAAATGTGCACACATCGCCTTATAGAGCCTTGTCCCCATTTTAAAAAATGATGTTTTTTTTATGAAAAGTGTGTGTTTAAAAATGTGGACACACCGCCTTATAGAGCCGTGTCCACATTTTAACAGTTGTTATAATGTGACATATGGAAGGTTTATTCCGGGGAAAGGATTTCCTTTGGGAACAAATACTAAGAAAAGGGGGCTTTGATTACTTTTTCGGGGTAAAATATCAAGTTTTTGGAAATGTGGACAGAGATCATGTTGGTGAAGTATACTTTTTTGTCTCTTTTTGAAGTCTGGACACAGATCATGTTGGTGAATTATGCTTTTTTTCTCTTTTTGAAATTTGGACACAGATCATGTTGGTGGATTATGCTGTTTTTGTCTATTTTTGAAATCGGGACGCGTTCAATGCATGTTCTGAAGGGAAATGAAGAGGAATGTATCCCAATTTAAATATATTTCGTTAATGTAAGTTCTGAAGGGTCTAAAAGAACATATACCAGTTTTAATACATTTTGTCGATGGTGCAATTTCTGAAGGGAATGAAAAAGAATGTAATAGTTATATTTTTTATTTGACACCGAGGTTTCGAGTAGAATTGAAGGGAATGATTAATATCAAACCCTTTATTTAGCACCAAAATTGGATTGTAACAGACCATTGTTTTTTTATGTTGCAGATTGTATTGCTAGTACCTTTCCAACAAACAAATTGCAGGGACAATAGCATTAGATTACAAATTCGGTACGTTCATTTCTTTTTCTTCAGTGTTTTGTGGGTGCGTTGGTATGTGTGTTTGTGTGGGGGTTGAAATAAAGTGACAATGATGTAAATGTGTATCCTTGTTTTATTTTCAGGACAAACCTGAAGTTTTTCATCAGATAGTATGGATACCATGAAGATCATATAAACGGATGATATACTGGCTCAACAATAACAAATAGCAGCAATAACAAATAGCAATCCATTGCTGGAATGTTCACACATAAATATTTGATTAATTTGAATAACACTGACTGATGCAACAAGAATACATGGTCAAGTGATATCTTTTCACAATACAAAGTACGTGACGTAATAAAATATGTAGTAAAGTTGACCTTGTTATTTTAATTCTAACCAATAAAATCATTGAATATAATTTCATTCATTGTATTTCTTGACTACTTTCTTATCAACATAGTAGTTTCATTCGTGGAAAGTCCATGATATAATACCATACTGTGTGCGCCAATTGTTGAGAACCGACAAATCACATGAGTTGTTGCAAAGTTGGAAACACACTTTTGACTGGTGTTCAACAAAAAATTATACGTGATTATTTTTATTTTAAAATGGCCACCGTAAAGAAAGAGAAAATCATGAGGTGCAAACATGAATCAAAGATTTCATATACAATTAGGATCTGCCAGGTAACTTTATACACATACATACCTTCCGCTTGTGTTATTGTAGATATGCATATGTGTCCTCTTGCTCAAAATCGCGGTATTCATACCAAAATAAATTTACTAATTGCAAAGATGTATTAACTTTTTGAAGAAAAGATTGTAAGAGTTTGTGAATATTGTTCGTATACTATTAATATTCTGTTTTTTAAAAACTTTGTGGAAACTTTGTATCACTAACATAGTTTATCATTTTTCTGCACATGAAAATTAAGACGTTGTTTTATTCGTTTGACTCTTTTGCTGATGTGTTTTGTTTGAATGGTGTTTTACATTAGCTTTAGCACATGCGGGATAGAGTCAGCCCATTGCATTTTTGATGGGTATAAACCAGGAATGTATACCTCCCGCCATCTGTAAGAATCGACACTTTCTCACTTGACAAATCGAGCTCCCAGTGTGATTCGAATCCACGGTGAGAGGCGAGAAGGTTTTAGACGCAGCGTTATTGTTATCCCGATCACGGAGGCGCTGAGGTAACGTTCAGAGGTAGATTTAGGATGTTTATTTATATTTTAATTGTTTTAGTTGGGTGGGGTCCGGTTTATCATGAATTTTCAAAACTTCTCAGATGTTTGCGAAGTGTGTGAGAGGGTGTGTGGACGCAACTTTTAAAAAGCAGTTGACAACAAAAGCACTCGCGCTTTTTCACATACATTTTCATACATTCTCAGACTTTAGACTTAACATTGATTGAAATCGCCACTCCTTATCTTATCATGAGATATGATAAGATAATGTTTGTACAGAAAGCTGCAAAAATGTAACATACAATTGTTGTTATAGTGCAGAAACAGCAAATTGTTTCACTATCTTCGTGTCAGTTAATAATCTATCCTGTTTGACATCTTCTATCCAATAGAATTTACACAATTATAATTAAATAAGTCAGTCCTATATTTCCAAAACATTATATTTAAAGAAATATTACTTGAGACACGTTGTTTTGCTCTCGGATGTTTTACAGGAGTTATGCGTTCATTATAATCAAATATTCATTTACAATGTTCAATACAGGTGTTTACAGCTTTCCAAACACAAACGTAGCCGAGATGAAAATAAAAATGTACAAAATAGTATTGGGTTCTACAGATTGACTGATGCAATTACCCGATTACGAGGGCTGTTCACAAAGTTTTGAGACACAGTTAATAACATCAATACGAAAGAAATGTAATTGTGTAATTTATTTAAGTCCTTGATACTTTATAGTGCAGGCATATCTACATGTTGTAACAAAATTTGCAATAAGTTAAAATTGGTGTTGAACAATTATTGAAATAAATCCTTTCAAGCTCAAATATAAAAAGTTCAGACTTTAAATTTAAGGTATCCAGAACAATTTTAGAAAATCATACACATACTTTCCAAAATAAAATAGTCCAAACGTTTACAGCAGCCATCGTATATGACTCAATAAATGTTAACCTTTTTATGTAAACAGAGTGATTAATAAATGTCATTAGTTTGATTAGTTCTCACATGTAAACACTAGCAATATTATTAAAAAAAATGCTCTGCAATGTAAGATAATATGTTTATATATGTATTATTGTTAGCAGTATAAATGTGTGCTTTGTACTCTAAGATAATACATGTATATGCGTTATTGTTAACAGATAAAAATTAGTGCTTTGTACTGTAAATAAATACTGAAAAGGGGATCACCTGGAAACACAAACAGAAAAGTTGCAGACTCGGTTCTATTGAGTCTGTTTATGAGAGGTAATATAATGTGCACCCATGCACCGGCGTAAGATAATATATGTATTATTAAGATAATATATGTATTATTGTTAACAGAATAAATGAGTGCTTTGTACTGTAATATATTTTATAATTGTTGACATTATAAATGAGTAATTTGTACTGCAAGATAATTTATGTATTATTAAGATAATATATGTATTATTGTTAACTGGAAACAATGAGTGATTTGCACTGTTATTGCATTTGTTATTGTTAACAAAATAAACGAATGCTTTGTACTGTAAGATATTTTATAATTGTTAACATTATAAATGAGTGATATGTACTGTAAGATAACATTTTTATTGTTTTTAGCAGAATAAATTAATGTTTTATACTGTAAACTAATATATATATTATTGTTAACAGAAAACATGGGCAGAACGAGTAAAATTATTGACTGCATTGTACTGTTAGATAATATATGTAATGTTGTTAAAAGAATACTTGAGTGCGTTTTACTGCGAGACAATATATATTGTCTTACAATAAAAGCACTCGTTTGTTCTGTTAACAAACAATACTACACATATTATCGTAAGGTACAATTCACGAATTTATGTTTTTTAACAATACTATGTATATATATTATCTTACAGTACAACGCACTCATTTATTCTGTTAACAATACTATATATTGTCTTACAGTAAAACGAACTCATTTATTCGGTTAACAACATTGTTTGCAATAATATTGCTAACAAAATAAATGAGTGCATTGTACTTTACGATAATATATAATAGTATCAACAGAGTAAATGAGTGCTTTGTATTGTAAAACAATTTATTTAGTATTCCTAAAAGAAAAACGAGTGCATTGTACTGTAATTGTTTGCATAGCGGATAAGGTTATCCGCATTTTACATGGCTGATGGAAAGCCTGATCTTACACATGTGGGAAGGAAAATAAAAGTCACGCGCATCAATAATGACGTCAATAACGTGAACAGATGCATTATGTCATTGTGTTAAAAACGATATGTAAAACTTAAGTTATTGGCGACGTCAACGCACAAAATGCCAATGATAGGCAAGAAAATAATCAATCATGGTATCAGGTTCAGATAGGGAATTCCAACCCTCGGTATAATTGTTTTAATCGGAACTGAGGCTCAATTATATCTCGGGTCGGAATTCCCGATCTTTACCGGATACCCATGAAAGATGCTTAAAGGTTTAATTACACTAAATCAGCCGGATGTGCTTGCCTGGTGCATTCGAAAGTAGTTCTGTATTTAGGAGTGCTAATCTTTTTTTTCTTTAAACTTTTTTTTCAGTGCAGTTTCCTGTTATTTTTGGCTGTTACTGTATTCTGGAAATGTTGTTGATATTTGAAAATGCAGCTCATCATGGTTTTGACAGTAGCGGATATAAATGTCAGAAGTCAAAGTAGACAGGGTATGAAATTGCAAGGGGTAAAGCGTTGACGTTTGACCCGGTGTTAGTATACTGCTGAAGAAATGTTTCTTAGAAGGTATTCAACCCCCTATTTCCTTGTCGATGTTTAATAGCAGACATATTTATTTGCATGATAAAGTAAGTTTCCTAGAATTAGTTTTAACAGGTTGTCAACATTCTAACTTTACTATGGAAGGGGCATGGAAACTCATTTACGCTATTATAACCTATAATATGTATTATTGTTAACACTCTGGATGATTGCATTGTACTGTAAGATAATATAGCATTGTGGGCATAATTTATTAATGTATTTATATTTAGAATTAAAACAATATAAAATAACTCATATTTAGTATTGCTGTATGTGCGTTACAGCGTTATTGCCCTTGAGTATGTCAAAATAATTGAATTCAGATTGTTTGCAAAATAACTCTTGTAAGTTTGTTTTAATGAGATGTCGCTCGAGTAAGACAAAAAGCAACAATGACGAATGCATTATGACAAGTTTAGTTTGTTAACGATCATTCAGTCAAATCAAGACAGTGTCTACTTGTAGCAATGAGCTCTATCCTTGAATGTTTTAGTGTTGTCGCACTGGAATGCCACGCCGTAATATACACATGACATGATACCCAACCCAGTCACATTATAATGGAACTGTGTCGACCAGTCCTAGCGCTACCCGTTATATACTTCGGGGCTATTATCACTGAAAGGCACTGTTCAGCCATGAATTTACGTTTTCTTTTACATGTCTACCTAAATATAGGCTATATTCAATGGGGTGTTTGACTGGACTGATGTTATAAAATAGTATAATAATGGAGCTTTGGAAACGGCCTAACACGACACATACAAAATATTGCAGTCTCGGTTTGATTGAGACTGTTCATGAACGGTAGTGAAATATGCTAGCTACCGCTCACGCCCTCTAGCTCCGGGTTGAGCAGAACTCAATATTCATAAAATCAATAGTACATAGATCTTAAGAATGTTCATATTGACAGAATCCTCTTGTCACAGTAGCCTAAGGCAAGTAAAATCTACGTAGATCTACAGACGAAAGTGTGTTGTTTACCATGTCGAGTCTATGATGACGTCGGTATTAACGTTGTGCGAGGGCCGAAATGCGAAAATGATTCGAGAGAATTCATGATACAAAATGTTTAATAGCAAATTTAGGTAGACATGTAATAATTAGAGATTAATACACGGCCGTGGTGTGCCTTTTGTCGATAATGGCATCAGGCTACTAGTACCATTATAAGGAATATAAATATAGATATAAAATCGAACAGGAAAAGCAGTATTCAAGGATGCCAGTCAACCACAAACACATACAGAAACAAAGAACAATTTTAAAGATGAATAAAAGGACAAATAAGACATCACAAACACAAAAGGTTTGACAATAGGGCTACCGCCTATAAGTCATAATAAGACAATTTTAGTATGTTTACAGGATAACTTAGATAAACAGCTTTTGATTTTTAAAAAAATTGGCTTGCAGGTTTGTTTCATAATGATATTGGATGAGTTTGATGATTTTAATGTAAAATTAGTGCATATGTAACAGAGTTATTGCCCTTGATTGTGTTAAACTAACGGATTTCCAGTTTGTATACACAATGCCTTAAGTATTATTTAGCAAACAATTTCACCAAACTGTATTTAAAAGTTTGTTTCAATAAGATTCCGTCGAGTTTTACAATGAGGAAATTTAATACATATATTTCAGAGTTATTGCAAGAATATCAGATCATGTCAGAATAAGGGAATGAATTCAGCTTGTTTACACAATACGTTAAGCAAACGGCTTCTGATTTTTACTAATAATAGTACAACTTAAAGTATGAAATACATAGTTATTTCCCTTGATTAAGAAAATAAGTTCGTGTCCAGTCCATATCAGCAAGTTCCATATTAAATTATTTTTATATCAAACAAACCAAAACACACAAACAAACAAACAAACAAACAAATAATAAATAAATAAATAAATAAATAAATAAATAAATAAATAAATAAATAAATAAACATTATCTTCCCATTTATTGAGATGTAGTAAGTAAAGTGATACTTGGCCTCTTGTTCACGATTTAATGTAATATGAGAAAATAAAACAATGTTCTGAAATGTTCACTAGATGATCAAATACGAATATATGTATGTGAAGAAAGGATTAGTTTGAAAAAAATACGAATTCAAACATTATCCGACTGCTTTTTTTTATAAGACTTTACTAAGAGTCATGCACGTGTAAATAATTGATCAATTGATGTCCAAAAGGTCATTAGAAATCTGATTTAATATTTTATCATTTATTTTTGAAAGATATTTTGTAAATGCGTCTCTAAGGTTCAGCATCAAGGTATACATTGTTACCTCACGCCAGGGAGTGGAGCGGGCATATTGTGTTACCATTGTCCGTCCGTCCGAACAAAGTTTTTCATTCAACGTATTTCGCACACACCAGAAGCCGATGGACTTTCAAACTTCACACATGTGTATACATGACACCAGTATGTTCCTACCAACTGTTGTTCAATCCGAACGATCTTGACCGTCTTTTCACACTTTGCTAATTAGCATTAAAGGTTTACATTCAAGTTTTTGGGTAGGTCCATTTCTCACACACCAGAAGCTTTAGAGCTTTCAAACTTCACACATAAAAGTTCATCTGCATACGTACATATGTATGACACTAGTAAGTTTCTACCAAAAGTAGGTCAATATGGATGACCTTGGCGTACTTTTTGCACTTTGTTAATTTACATTAAAGTTTAACAACGCATTTTATATTATTAAGACCATTACTCATATACTAGTACTGAAGAACAAACAGTTTTTAGACATCTTAAAGTCCCTATCCCACCATCAACGGGCAATGTTTACAACAAATGTACACCGTTTCTGAACCTAATAACAACAAAACTTACGTATTTTGATAATCCAAACTCTATAGACACAATATAATCGAATTCAACCAGCCAAGTCAATCTCCATAACCGGCGTGTCGATTTAAGAGTTAACGACTTGTGGATAACGGGTTCGTAGTGTAATTTTGCCGTTATGGCACAGCAGAATGACCTTGACCTACTTGACATACTCCGTTAATTTAGTTGATTTCTAACACAATAACAACCGTAAATTTTGTTTATGTGACTGACACTGATAAAGCGAGGCATCCGTGTCCCATGGCTTCGATGTTTTCGTACGTGTTCGTGAGGTCTTACAGTATCAAGATTAACATCAGTTGCTCAAGTTTTAACTATAGTGTCATTGTTTTGATATATCGGATATAAGTGCCATAATGAGTCTCTTATAACCCTAACTATTGACCGACATATGTACATGTCTTATGTGTAGTATGAATTGTATCTTAAAATGATGTATAAATGAAGAGATGTGAATAAACAACAAAACAAAAAATGAGATATAGGGTCTTATAGAAACCACAGCGTCCGAACGCAATGGCATCGTAGGTCCGCACTGTACTGCAAACAAGGACTTGATAATACAATGAAAGAGACAAAACACAACAGAAAGGTTGGTGAAGACAGGGTCTTCAGCGCCCAAATAAACAAGACAGTGTAAACAAAACTACATCAAACAATAATGAAACACAATAATGTTGAAATCTAGTTTAAATCCACCAAGTTTTGAAGACCAGTGGGCGCCTTAAACATTAGTAAAGTACTCATAGTCATAAAAGTCGAACATAAAATGTAGCATTCAAGAACGACAGTCCCAAAACTACGCATCGAAACAAAAAACAGTTACACAAGTATAAACTTGGCTGAAGGTAATGAATATCCACGTTTTTTAAAATATAAATTCTAAGTAAAACAAACGGCTTTAATTTTATAATAATTTTGTAATAATTCAGGCAATCATGAATGTGTGATGTAGAGTGATATAATGGTCATCAGTTTTTATAAAGTTTGGAAGCAATCCACACATGAACAATTTTGAAGTGAAAGCCACTTGACCTACACTACACTATATCAGAGTGGAAAATTCTAATTCAAACAAATGGCCTAATTTTGTAATAAATTAGGCAATCAACAACGTGTTATGTAGAGGGACATAAGGTCATCAGTTATGAAGTTTTGATGCAATCATTCGAACTGTCTGAGAAATGTAATTAATACAAATGTGTTACGGAAAGCGATATGACGTTGCGAGACTCGACGCGATACGACGTTACATTCCGATATATCCTCCACTTCACAATATCCACTTCACAATATCATTTCTGAAGTGAAGATATAATAAGAAAAGTGTTATGGGATGCGATATGACGTTACGCGACTCGACGCGAGATCTCTCGATTGAAAATGGTAAAATAATAAGCAAAATCTAGGACAAGAGAGATGATTTTAATTTTGACATTGTTAATTATCCCCCACTTGCATGGGGATGTTCCCCTATGGGGTGTACGTGTCTCAACTTATTCGTTTTTCTAGAGCTTGTACTCGAGTTGAGGACTTTAATATTCGTAATCTTTGTATAACTAAAAAGTTACACCATCAGGGTTACCGTTACCATAAACTTCGTAAAACCTTTGCAAAATTTTATTATCGTAACCCTGATCTTCTTTCCAAATATAAAAGTAATTTAAGGACTCTTCTGCGGCAAGGACTATCACAACCTGACTTCTATGGTGATGTGATTTATAAACTTCGTAAGATTCTTGGTCATGATCACTTTCGTACTATCTTTTTTAAACTTGTTAAAAGGTTTATCAAAAGAGGTTATGACCCTATCATTTTGCAACGTCCTGCATGTTTGGTGGTGGACCCTTTTACAGTTCGCCACTATGCTTTCCTCTTTAATTGTACGATGACCGGACAGGCTGTGGACCCTATGATGACGCCTACCTAAAGCCCAATGGGACGGTGGCGTTTGATTTTTGTCCATGATCTTTCTTGTCGTGCCCTTAATGGTTTATTCTCTTACTGCTCTGGCTTCTGCCAAGTCATTGAGTGCCTTCATTGTGGCTTTCTAGGCTATTGTTTTTTTGTATTATATTTACACGAGCATATTTGTGTTTTACTTATATTGCCTATTGATGCTGCCTTGTTGGTTAGAGATTAGATCATGGCGGTGATTTCTTTATTTACACTGTCCTGTTTTAATGGGATGACAGTAGGGTAAGTGTGAGGTCTGGTGCACCCTAGAACCGGTTTAAACCCCCAATGGCCTACTTTGCCACTGACCGTTCCAAGGTGGTAACCCAATTGTCAACCCTTTTGTGTTTGTGATGTCGTTTGCATTTATTATTGCTTTTGCCTTCTTGTTTGTCTGTTTGCGTGTTTGTTTTTGTGTTTTGTGGTTGACTGTCCTCCTTGAATGTTACTTTCCCTGTCCGATCTTTTTATATTTCTTTTTACGGGACGCGATATGACGTTACGCGAACGGACGCGATGCGACGTTACGGATTCCTATATATCCTTCACTTCACAATATCATTTGTGAAGCGAAGATATAATCAGAGGCAAGTGACATCACAAACTGGGAATTTAAAAACCTATTTCCGGCCTATTGTATGTAAATCACTGTTAATCACTGTTAATATGGAAATGTTCCCCAAGCTACGACTTATAGGGTCTATGTTTGTCTAGAGCTTGCAGTCGTGTTGCGGACTTTAATATTCGTGATATTTGTATAATTTAAAAGATCCTCCAGCAGGGCTACCGTTACCATAAACTTCGAAAACTTTTACAAAATGTTATTATCGTGACCCTGATCTACTTTTGAAATATAAAACTAATTTAAGAACTATTCTACGACAAGGACTATCACAACCCGACTTCTTCTACGATGACGTGTTTACAAACTTCGTAAGATCCTTGGTCATAATCATTTTCAAACAATCGTTATTAAACTTGTTAAACTGTTTATCAAAAGAGGTTATGATCCAATCATATTGCAACGTACTGCATGTTTACTTAGAGTACTTACTTTGTGGCTTTCCAGGCTTTTGTATTTGTATATTTTATATACACGATCATTTATGTATTTTATTTATATTGCCCATTGGTTAGCTGCCTTGTTGGTTAGAGATTATTACCTTGCGGAGATATATGTATTTCCACTGTCCTGTTTACTGGGATGACAATAGAGTGAGATTGAGGTTTGGTGCACCCAAGACCCTGAATTAAAGCCCAGCGGCTTTTTTCCCACTGACCGTTCCAATGCGGTAGCCCTATTGTCCACCCTTTTGTGTCTGTGATGTCTTATCTTGCCTTTTATTCATCTTTAAAGTTGTTCTTCGTTTCTTTGTATGTTTATGGTTGACTGTCGTCCTTGAATGTTACCTTTCCTGTGCGGTGTTAATATCTACTTTTAGGCATACAACTGCATCAGAAAATGGTGGTATTTAATTATTTTTTTATTTATGAGGCCCTTCCAATACAGCTTTTGTATGAAACAAACATCTTAAAACATAAAAGCAGGAGTTTCCATAGTTGTGTTATGGTGAGTTTTTATTCTAAAAACAATGAATTATCAACAGAGTTTGTATTTAGAAAGCGTACTTGTTAATTTACGTTTTCCTTTTTCATAAAAGTAAAGTTTGAAGTATTTTATACTGTTATACCCAAGATGTGCCATATACCTATGCTTTTCATAAAGAAAACTTTACTCGGGCCTCACCTGAGCTAATCGGTCGTTTATCATGTTAGCAGTAAATAAGCAAGCTTTCCATGACTTTTCCGTGATGATTTAGAGTTGGGAAATGGGTCCTTATACCAGGTTCTACTGTGCACCAAACCTAAATCTTACCCTATTGTCATCCCATTAAAACGGAACAGTATAAATAAAAAATCCCCACCAGGATATATCCTCTAACAAACTATGCGGGATTAAATGACAATATAAAATAGTATGATAATGGACCTTTGGAAACGGCCGAGCACGACACATACGAACTATTGCAGTCGCGGTTTGATTGAGACTGTTCATGAGCGGTAGTGAAATATGCTAGCTACCGCTCACGCCCCCTAGCCCCGGGTTGAGCAGAACTCATAAAAATCAAAAGTACAGAATTCAAACCATCCCGAAGATGGCAAGCATATGGCGGTGGATATAGCAATATTTGTATCTTATTTCATCCCCTATATCCAGCGGCGTATGGTCCCAGGATTTAATAAAATTGTATGCCCGGAAGAGCGATATAAATAAAAAGGAATTTAGTCGGGAGCAGCGGTTATGAAGCCTGCGTATCACAAGTAACAGCCAAAACACTAAATTAAAAAGCAGACGACATATCCTATGAGTGGTTAAACAATACCCAGAGCCTTTTATCGGGCGGAGTAGTGGAACCACCGAATCGAAAATTAAGTAAGAAAACAAAAGAAATTGAAAATGTACCACCGATCACTAAATATAAGTATCGGGCTCAGCGATCTCCAAATATCGAATGAATAACAATACTGATTGCAAGCGCGGGGAGACGTTTTACTGCCGCTACACTGCACAAGCAACGCCACTGTGCTATAAAAAAAGAGTATGAAAATGGATCTTTGGAAACGCCGAGCACGACACATACAAAATATTGCAATCTCGGTTTGATTGAGACTGTTCATGAGCGGTAGTGATATATGCTAGCTACCACTCACGCCCTCTAGCCCCGGGTTGAGCAGAACTCAATATTCATAAAAATCAACAGTACATAATTTAAGCCATCCCGAAGATGGCAAGCATATGGCGGTGGATATAGCAATATTTGTATCTTTATTTCATCCCCTATATCCAGCGGCGTATGGTCCCAGGATCTAATAAAATTGTAAACCCCGAAGAGCGATATAAACAAAAAGGAATTTAGTTGGGAGCAGCGGTTATGAAGCCTGCGTATCACAAGTAACAGCCAAAAGACTAAATTAAAAAGCAGACGACATATCCTTCGAGTCGTTAAACAATACCCTGAGCCTTTTATCGGGCGGAGTAGTGGAACCACCGAATAGAAAATTAAGTAAGAAAAAACAAGAAATTGAAAATGTACTACCGATTACTAAATATAAGTATCGGGCTCAGCGATCTCCAAAGATCGAATGAATAACAGTACTGATTGCAAGCGCGGGGAGACATTTTACTGCCGCTACACTGCACAAGAAACGCCATTGTGCTATACAAAAGAGTATGATAATGGATCTTTGGAAACGGCCGAGCACGACACATACGAAATAGTGCAGTCTCAGTTTGATTGAGACTGTTCATGAGCGGTAGTGAAATATGCTAGCTACCGCTCACGCCCTCTAGCCCCTGGTTGAGCAAAACTCAATATTCATAAAAAGCAACAGTACATAATTTAAGCCATGCCGAAGATGGCAAGGACTTGGTGGTGGATATGGCAATATTTGTATCTTCAATACATAAAAAGAAGATATAAAAGTTCAACACGAAATGTAGCATTCAAGGATAACAGTCAACCAAAAATACCCATAGAAACAAACAATAAAAAAGAAAGATATAAATATCGGACAGGGAAAGCAGCATTCAAGGACGACAGTCAACCGCAAAACACAAAAGCAAACAGGCAAACAGACAAACGAGAAGGCAAAAGTAATAAAAATGCAAACGACATCATAAACACAAAAGGGTTGACAATAAGGCTTCCGCCTTAGAACGGTAGGTGGCTAAAAAGGCCACTGAACGGTCAATGGCCATAAAGGTCACTGGGGTTTTAAACCAGGTTCTAGGGTGCACCAAACCTCACACTTACCCTATTGTCATCCCAATTTAACGGGACAGTGTAAATAAAGAAATCCCCGCCATGAAATATTATCTAACCAACAAGGCAGCGTTAAAAGCCAATATAAGTAAAACACCTAAATGCTCGTGTATATATAAATACATACAAAAAAGGGCATACAAAGCCACAGTGAAGGGACTCGATGACTTGGCAGAAGCCAGAGCAACAAGAGAATAAACCATTGAAGGCACGACAAGACAAGACCGCGGACAAACATCAAACGCCACCGTCTTAATGGGCTTTATGTAGGCGTCATCATAGGGTCCACAGCCTGTCCGGTCATCGTACAATTAAAGAGGAAAGCGTAGTGGCGAACTGTAAAAGGGTCCACCACCAAGCATGCAGTACGTTGCAAAATGATAGGGTCATAACCTCTTTTGATAAACCTTTTAACAAAAGAAATATAAAAAGATCGGACAGGGAAAGTAGCACTCAAGGAGGACAGTCAACCACAAAATGCAGAAACAAATATGGAAACAGACAAACAAGAAGGCAAAAATAATAATAAAGGTAAACGACATCACAAACACAAAAGGGTTGACAATAGGTCTACCGCCTTGGAACGGTCAGTGGCAAAGTAGGTTCTAGGGTGCACCAAACCTCACACTTACCCTACTGTCATCCCATTAAAACAGGACAGTGTAAATAAAGAAATTCCCTCGATGATCTAATCTCTAACCAACAAGGCAGTATCAATAGGCAATATAAGTAAAACACAAATATGCTCGTGTAAATATAATACAAAAAAACCAATAGCTTAGAAAGCCACAATGAAGGTACTCATTGACTTGGCAGAAGCCAGAGCAGTAAGAGAATACACCATTAAGGGCACGACAAGAAAGCTCATGGACAAACATCAAACGCCACCATCCCAATGGGCTTTAGGTAGGCGTCATCATAGGGTCCACAGCCTGTCCGGTCATCGTACAATTAAAGAGGAAAGCATAGTGGCGAACTGTAAAAGGGTCCACCACCAAGCATGCAGTACGTTGCAAAATGATAGGGTCATAACCTCTTTTGATAAACTTTTTAACAAGTTTAACAAAGATAGCATGAAAGTGATCATGACCAAGAATCTTACGAAGTTTATAAATCACATCACCATAGAAGTCAGGTTGTGATATTCCTTGTCGGTTCTAGGGTGCACCAAACCTCACACTTACCAGGTTCTAGGGTGCACCAAACACTTACCCTACAATAAGATGAGACAGTGTAAATAAAGAAATCCCCGCCATGAACTATTCTCTAACCAACAAGGCATCATTGATAGGCAATATAAGTACAACACAAAGATTCTCGTGTTTATATAAATACAACAAAACAATAGCCTAGAAAGCCACAAAGAAGTTACGCAATAACTTGGCAGAAGCCTGGTAAAGGGCCCGTTTTATGAAACATCTTACAATAATTTTGACGTTATTCAAATTATTAAATGTATTGCTAAATGTTACGTTAAACAGATAAAACGATTTTCTGTAACACTATCAAATACATATGGTGTTTATGCAATATTTCCACCCTTCATTGTTTGCTTCAAATATTTTTAAGGAAAATGGCTGAATGTATTTTATTTTGACTTACGATCAAAATTATCATAGGTTGTTTCATAAAACAGGGCCCTGACAAGAAAAGAATATACCATTTAGGGCACGACAGGACAAGACTGCAGACAAACCTCAAACGTCACCGTCCTTTTGTGCTTTAAGTAGTCGTCATCATAGGGTCCACAGCCTGTCCGGTCATCGCACAATTAAATAGGAGAGCATAGTGGTGAACTGTTAGTGGGTCCACCACCAAGCATGCAGTGCTTTGCAAAATGATAGGGTCATAACCTCTTTTGATAAACCTTTTAACAAGTTTAACAAAGATAGTATGGAAGTGATCATGACCAAGGATCTTACGAAGTTTGTAAATCACGTCACCATAGACGTTAGGTTGTGATAGTCCTTGTCGCAGAAGAGCTCTTAAAGTACTTTTATATTTGGAAATAAGATCAGGGTTACAATAATACAATTTTACAAATGTTTTACGAAGTTTATGGTAACGGTAACCCTGATGGTGTAGCTTTTTAGTTATACATAGATTACGAATATTAAAGTCCTCAACTCGAGTACAAGCTCTAGAAAAACGAATAAGTTGAGACACATAGACCCCATAAGAAGTTGTTCGAGGAACAGCCCCATATAAATGGGGATAATTAACAATATCAAATTTTAAAGTCATCTCTCTTGTCATATATTTTGCTAATTTTTTCACCATTTTCAATGGAGAGATGTAAATCAAGAAAATAAGCGTTATTATCAGAAATATTAGCTTTGTTAAGTTGAAATTCTTAAGGGTATATATATTATTAACCATAGTAGAAACAAGAGCTGTCGGAGAACAGCGCAGCTCGACTATTCGATTTTTTGGAGAATAATAAATTTATAGCTAGTATATACCATCAGAAAACAAGGCTACAATAATGTGGGGTGGGGTTGGGAGCACAACATAACTATGTGTAAGAATTGACCAAAACTACACAGAAATATGTAAAAAAATAATAATAATAAAAAAAAAACTTCGAGTTTTGAGTGGGGTGCGGGGTGGGGGTGGAAGAGAGGCGGGGTGGATGGTGGGGGGAGTGGGGGTGGTGAGGGCAACATATATGTGTAAGAAGCTATGTAATAATTCACCAAAACAACTCAAAAATATGAAGAAGGGGCAACATATATGTGTAAGAATTGACAAAAGCAACACAGAAATATGTAAAAATAAATATATATTTTCAAGTGCGGGTGGGGCGGGGGGAGCGGAGAGGCGGGAGTGAAAGGGGGGGGAAGATTGCAACATATATGTGTAAGAAATAACTAAAACAACACAGAAATGTGTAAAAAAAAAAAAATAGATTTTCAAGTGGGGGTTGGGTGGGGTGGGTGGGGGGGGTGGGGGGAGAGGCTGGAGTGGGTTGTGTGTGTGTGTGGGGGGGGGGGGCAACATATGTGTGTAAGATTTGACTAAAACAACAAAGAAATATGTAAAAAAAAAAAAAGAAGTTCCAAGTGTGTGTGTGTGGGGGAGGGGGGGGGGGGGGAAAGGTGGTGCAACATATAGTGGGGTGTGTGTGGAGCGGGGGGTGAGGTGAGAGGCAGGAGTGGGTTGTGGGGGAGGGGGGGTTTCAAGTCTGGGGCGGGTTGGGGTGATGGGGTGAGAGGCGGGTGTGGGGGTGGGGGGTGGTGGGGGCGGGGAGGTTGCAACATATATGTTTAAGAATTGACTAAAACAACACAGAAATATGGAAAAAAAAATATATATATATATTCAAGTGTGGGGCGTGGTGGGTGGGGTGATGGGGTGATAGGCGGGGGGGCGTTTTGCAACATACATGTGTAAGAATTGACAAAAGCAACACAGAAATACGTAAAAAAAAAAAAAAAAAGTTTCAAGTCTGGGGCGGGGAGGGGGGTAGGGGGGTGATGGGGGTGAGAGGCGGGGGGGGGGGGGGGCAGGGTTGCAACATATATGTGTAAGAATTGACTAAAACAACACAGAAATATGTAAAAAAAAAAAAAAAAAAAAAAGTGTGGAGGGGAGTGGGGGCGGGGGTAGAGAGTGGGGGGGGTGGGGGGGGAGGAGGGAGCCCATGCCCCAATATGGGTGAAGTAATAAGATGCATAATGCTATAAACAAATCCCAAACCAAAATTATAGATATATACATGCTTACAATGCAAACCTAGATCTGCCTTTATTGCACATTTTATGGGCCATCACAATTTGGGTTCCATGGGAGCCCAGAATTTGCAGGACAAAATTACTTATCCAAAAATTTACAACATACTATAAGGAAACCAATTCCAAAATTTAGTTCAGCTAGGACAAAAATGTAAGAGATATAGACCTGTAAACACAGCTTACACGCAAAATTTGATGTGAAACAGACATATTTTAAGGGCTATCAGAATTTGGGTTCCATGGGAGCCCAGGGGATACAGGAACCAAAATTACTTAAGCAGCCCTTATGATAATGCTATAAGGAAGCTAATGGCTAATTTGATTGTGCTAGGGTAAGAATTGTAAGAGATATAGACTTGTAAATACAGCTTACACGCAAAATTTGATGTGAAATGTGGCACATTTTATGGGCTATCATAATTTGGGTTCCATGGGAGCCCATGGGTTACAGGAACCAAAACTGCTTATGCAGCCCTTAAGATAATGCTACAAGGAAGCCCATGAACAAATTTGGTTGTGTTAGGATGAGAAATGTAACAGATATAGACTTGTAAACACAGCTTACACGTAAACCTTGATGTGGGACGCCGACGCCGACGCCGACGCCAACGCCAACGCCGACGCCGACGCCGACGACGCCGACGCCGACCCCGGGGTGATTACATAAGCTCTCTTATTCTTCGAAAAGTCGAGCTAAAAAGGGTTGTCAATGTTTAATATGTCATCCAGTTACCGAGAGGTTTCATTACATCTTATCTGGTGAACGACTCAACATGAGATCTCTTTCATAGGCAATATAAAAACAAATCTGCGACAAGCCGTGCACAGTTCGTACCCATATTGATACCAACAATTTGTCTATAAACGGTCGTTCCGTACCTGACGAAAACATTATCTAATAGGAAGATGAAGTGCTTCACAAACTTCTTGGCAAGTCCACATAGTAAAATTGTCTAAGCTGCCGTTAGTAATATAATATTATTACAGGCCAAAAATGTAGTATTTTCCCTAGGGAATGTTTTTTTGAAAGGAGCAATAAGCTTGTATTTGATAAGGTGATGTGTAAGGTTGTATATAATGTAGAGAAGTCATAAGTGCTAATAGATGAAACTTGACGTTTATTGCAAAATGTTATCCAGAACATCTCTTGAATTTTTAATAGTCCAAAACAAATTAATCCCAGAGTTTTCATAAGTGTTATCACAATATTGTTTAACGTGGGATCTTTAACGGCAGTAAGACAAGAAGTAAAAGTTTGGAAATGTTTGTGATGGTGCAGGCACAAGAATTCGAAATAAAGCGGGCCTCATACGGGTTTTTATGTAATTAGGAATCCAGTAACGTAGTTGTCAGTTTGTTCTGCTTTTCGTCTACC